>JAESUZ010002353.1:0-190547 GCA_017311185.1 Proteles cristata cristata | reverse complement strand
AGAAACTATAAAAGATATTATGATATAAAAATTAATAAAACATAATTACTGTCTTCATAAAGTGCCCAATAAAACAGAGGAGTCTGTTATCTAGTGATATATCATATAGCCTTAACTTCCTTAGAAAACAGACAATATACCATTCATACTTAAATTTTTTTTGAATAACCACTAAATGAATGACTACATGAATGAATGAATACATACAAGAGTGCTAACTGAGGCCAATCAGGCTATGCATCAAATATACGCTTTGGCAGCTGGGGGATTTCTGAAACCATTTCAGATCACAGTACTAATGAAACCTCATTTCTTTGCAGAAACTAGAATTTAAATTCTAATTGCATTAAAATCCCTGGGCTAATACTTCTTACTAAGAATGCACAGAGCAACTATTAAACTACACTTAAACTAACCCTCAGAGTTGGCTATTGTTTTTTTCCCTTGTGTAAAGCAGGCAAAAGTTCATCGATGGGTCTATACCAAGGCATGACTAACCCCTGTCATAGATCTTCTATACTGAAGCCATAGGCCTCCCTGTGCTGGGCTACACCTGGGAGCTTTTGTAAGTTTTGATCTTAAATTCACAGACACTACATTACATTCAGGGATTGGGTTGTTGATCTGATTTATTTGCTGATCAAAGAAGAAAGCAGATGGACTCTTATTCTTCCCACTGGTAGACTTCTAAGTCATCAGTCCATATGCCTGGACCGAGAATGGGACATCCAGGTCCCTGAAGCTAGAATAATTATGATGCAGTAGGTATCTGTAAGGGGTTGAATCCTTGAGATTTATTCACTCCACAATCATCAATGTAGGGTCTGTACTATGGGAGCCACTGGCTACGAAGGGAAGCAGTGGGAGGCGTAGCAAACATGGCCAGTGTCTTGGTGGTCTGAGGCATCCACAGGCCAGGAGGGAGGAAGTGTGCTCACCACCAACAGGAACGAGACAGGCAATGTCCTCGTGTGGTCGGGAGTTCCGATAACGTTCAGACCACGGGAGATACAGTCATGTCAAGCCAGAAGAGCAACTGCTTTCTATCTGATTCTTCAAGATCTAGATTGACTGTCAGTTCTCTTTATTTTATTTTTTTAAAATATTTTTATTTATTTCTAGGAGAGAGAGAGAGAGAGAGACAGCGTGAGCAGGGGAGGGTCAGAGAGAGAGGGTGTCACAGACTGAAACAGGCTCCAGGCTCTGAGTTGGCTGTCAGCACAGAGCCCGACGCGGGGCCTGAACCCATGAACCGCGAGATCATGACCTAAGTGAAAGTCGGACGCTCAGCTGACTGAGCCACCCAGGCGCCCCTGTCAGTTCTCTTTAATGCTGGGAAGGGGAAGGCCATTTAAGAAGATGATCAGCTTACTTCTTTTTCCCTCCAAGAATCCTCCATAGTGTCTGACTGGCCTGTCCATTTTTCTGCCTCTTTCTATGCACATCTTTGTCATTTAATTCATTTATTCTACAACTTCTGAGGAGACAGAGAAGACATTGCCTCTCCCTGTAAAGCACTTAAAGGTTAATAAATGGGTTGGAATCAGCATCAGGGAATACAATGATATATGTGTTATGAGTGAAATGTGTGCAGGATGCAGAAGGGAATTGTCATTTCTATTAGGGGGTGTTGGAAAGGCTGGGGATTGTCATCAGAGAGCGGAGAGGAGTGGGTGCTCACTGCATAGGCCTGGAGAAGAGAAACACATATGGCAGCTCAGCCTCAGGGAGGCTCACAACGGAAGCGTCTCAGCATCAGGCCCCACTCTTACCTGACTTCCCTAAATAGCCGCACTCTCATGAGAAGTCTGACATACTCCAGTGGCACAATTTTCTCTTCTAATCTGTCCTCTCTCCAATTCTTAGCTCTTTGGTTTCAATCCGTCTCCCTGGGCTTTGACAACCCACGAGCTTCATCCCTAACTTTTACTGACGCAGCCCAGGAGGAGCATCTCTGTCTCCATCTTGGAACATGACGTCTACAGCCCTGTTTCTTCTATGGTTGTCCAGGACACCTACCTAGTGTCTCAAAATAAAAATATCATCACTTTTTGTCAATGCTACTTCCTCTTAGAATCATAAATTCTGAAGCACTGTAAGGCACTTTTTTCAGTACATTAGTCCAACAGAAATTAACACTTAATGGGCATTTGGTAAACCGCAAAACATGTTCTGGGCAATTTCATATTTGTCACACTACTTGGTTGATCTAACATCTCTTCAATTTAGGAGTTATATTTCATAAATCAGATACCTGAGGAGAGAGAAATTATTACTTGTCTAAAGTCACATAGCTAATAAGTGACTGAGCCAGGATTGTACCTCCAGTCTTTGTAGCTGTAAGACAGGACTCAAAAAAAAAAAAAAATCAATCTTTATCTCCGTATCTAAATCTGTCTCTATCTCTATATATCCAGCCTCTGCTTGATCACTGTCAGTGATGAAAAGCTCATTATTCTCTAAGGCAACATATTTTGATATTTTTATGATGATTAAAATATACATGACATATTCCATATTCATTGCTACAAAGAAATGAGCTATCAGCCATGAAAAGACAGGAAGGAATCTTGAGTGCATATTACTAAGTGAAAGAATGCAATCTGAAAAGACTACATACTATATGATTCCAACTATATGACTGTCTGGAAAAGGCAAAAAACCATGGAGACAACAAAAAAAATCAGTGGTTGCTGTGGGAGAGACGAAGAGATGAATAGGCAGAACACAGAGATATTTAGGGTATAGTCTGTATGATATTATAGTAAAGGATATATATCATTATACATTTGCCCAAACCTGCAGAATGTACTGTATGAGAACGAACCCTAAGGTACACTATAGACCTTGGGTGTTAATGAGGCATCAATGTAGACTTATCCTTATTTAAAAAAATAAATAAATAAACAAAGACAAAAATAAAAAACTACCCTAATGCTAATATGATAATGGGACAATTTTGTCATAATCCTTTTTTTTTTTAAAATGCTTTATTTATTTCTAGGAGAGAGAGAGAGAGACAGCGTGAGCAGGGGAGGGTCAGAGAGAGAGGTAGTCACAGACTCCGAAACAGGCTCCAGGCTCCGAGCGGGGCTCAAACCCACGAACCGCGAGATCATGACCTAAGCGAAAGTCGGACGCTCAACGGACCAAGCCACCCAGGTGCCCCAATTTTGTTATAATTCTAAAACTGCTCCAAACACTAAAAAAGTAAAGAAAATATTAAAAAAATTAAAATACACAAAATTCACCATTTGAGCCATTTTTTAAGTATACTGTTCAATGGCATTCAGTGTTTTTATGCTCTGTGCGAATATCATCAATGTGCCTCTCCAGAACTTTGTCGTCTTCCCAAACTGAAACTCTGTACCCAACAAATAAAAACTTCATATTCTCTTCTCTCCTCCCAGCCCCTGGTCACCCCGATTCTACTTTTGTCTCTGTGAATTTGACCACCGCAGGCACCTCATATAAGTCACGTCATAGAGTATTTATCTTTCTGCGTCTGGCTTATTTCATGCAACATCACGGTGGCAGGGTTGATCCTTGTTGTGGGGTGTGTCAGGGTTTCATTGTTAAAAGGAGTACTTCACACTATTCCATTGTACGGATGTGCCACGTTTTGTTTAGCCATCCGTTCATCTGTTAGTGGACGTTCGGGTCGTTCCCACCTTTTGACCAGTGTGAGTAATGCTGCTGTGAGCATACGAACCTCAAGATCTCTCCTGTCCAATTCTGGGTATGCTCCCAGAAGTGGAATTGTTACATGGCAATTCTAAGTTTATGTTTTCTCGAGGAACTGCCATATTGCTTTCCAGAGAGGCTGTGCCATTTTGCATCCCCACAAGACTTCCGAACTCCGCGAAAGCTTCCGATGCATTTTGGACCACACTAAATTAAATGTAAATAGTAATCTGCCAAGAGAGGGGGAGCCCTTGTCAGAACATAACTTCAAATCTCAGAGGAGGAAGACGGCTGAGGACACGTGTCTTGCCAGGTCCTGGGAGAAAGGGGAGGTAGGAGCACACGGAACCCGGCTCACCTGGAGGGGGTCCACTCCTTGGAACTGGGGCACGCTGAACACTCAGTTATCTCTGCATGCAAATGCGCTGAGAGACCACATTCTCTTCAGGCTCAAACGAATCGCAGGGACTTCAGCAGCCTGGTACCTAGGCCTGGCCTGCTTCCTCTTCCTTGACAGACCCTAACTAGTGTTCTTCTGTGTGTGACCCTGGCAGGAACCAGGGCTATGCCAGTCACATCCTTAGCTTTAGCATTTGTGCAGACCCCAGGTTTGAACCTCTGCTTCTCCAATCACACCCTTCCTGGCATTTTCTCTTCCTCAACTTTACCTAAATTTTGTGTGAGAACCACCTTTATCCACTAGACTTATCTAGACATTTGCAACTAAACAAACTACAGTCTGTCTTCTCTAACACCCGTGTGTACCACGTGCAGTTCCTTTTGAGAGAGAGAGAGAGAGAGAGAGAAAATCCCAAGCAGGCTCCATGCCATCAGCACAGGGTTTTTTTTTGTTTGTTTGTTTTGTTTTTTAATATTTTTATTTATTTCTAGGAGAGAGAGAGAGAGAGAGAGAGAGAGACAGGGTGAGCAGGGGAGGGTCAGAGAGAGAGGGAGTCACAGACTGAAACAGGCTCCAGGCTCTGAGCTGGCAGTCAGCACAGAGCCCGACGCGGGGCTCGAACCCACGAACTGCGAGATCATGACCTAAGCGAAAGTCGGACGCTTAACTGACTAAGCCATCCAGGCGCCCCCATCAGCACAGGGTTTAAACCCACAAACCACGAGATCATGACCTGAGCCGAAACCAAGAGTCAGAGTCAGACGCTTAACTGACTAAGCCACTCAGGTGTCCCTCCCTTGTGCAGTTCTAATTGCTAGGGGTCTGGTTAGGTTTTTGGCCAAACCTAGGCTTTACCTTTCCTGAATCCATTCCCTGCTCCAACTTCAGCTCCCTCATCTCCCTGCCTCTCCAAAGCAGAGAACTTTCCTGCAACACTCCCTACTGGGATAAAGTGTTTGTAAAAATCCCCTCGCTGCACTTCCAGACGAAGACACATGGCCCTCCAGGTATCCGGGAAGACTACCAGCTTGTGCACACGGCTTCAGGTGCACAATTAAGTATGACAGAAGAAATACAAAGATGTATTTTGAGAAGTAAAAATGAGAAATACTGAGAAACAGTTCAAGGCTCAGGAAATACTCAGAATCATTTTTTGTCCATATGGAGTTATTTATCAAATGATGACTACTAGAGTTAGATACTCTAGGTCAGGTGTGTTTGAATAATAGCCCATTCAAGTTCAAGGATTATGTAGACACTTAAGTAGAAGAGCACATCACTTCTGCTAAACTGTAACTGAAAATCTGAAAATAGAGTGGACTTATCTGAAACCAGTTATAACAGGGGAACTTCTTGTCCCTGTTGAATGGGACACATAGGCTTTGGCTTTTATTTCTAGTCGGTTCTACTTTTTGGGTGAACAATGGGTAAATCAAATTATTTTTCTTGTACTGGAATAGAGTCGTCATGCTTAATCATTTCCTGACTAATATCCTCCAACTGTTTCAACAGTTTCTCATATGGCATGGTTTTTAGTTTCCTCGGGTGAGTAAATTTGAATTTATTAGGGTCTGTCTGAAAACTTCCAGCTAAAAAGCAAGGTGAACGCTCTGGATGAGGACTGCTTGGTGATGAGTTCTTCTAATCTCAGCACTGCAAGCCTACAGAGGAAGCTAAGATGGTGTTGGGTATTTTTTGGAGCCAGAGACACAGTGGCTGCCATAAAAACTGTGAGCCACCATGAGAAACTGAGGCCACTGTCTACATGTACATTAATGTTATTAAATATATATCGGCCCCTGCTGTGCCAGGGCCAGATAGATACAAGTATGATATAAATCATCTTGTCTGTTTCTTTCTATCATGGAGACCGACGGAAACATTTTCAATTTTTGTAATGTCACTAAATTTATCTACAATGCCTAAAAGACTGTGTTATCTCCAAATCTAATACACATGCTTTCTGGGATTAGTAACTCTACAATAAAGAAAACATCATTTAAGTTGGATAACCTGTTTTTGGCGAACCCATCAGGTGTCCAGTGATTATTATATTCTTTTTAAAGTATTCATCTTATGCTCCCTGTTTATTAGCCCTTGCTGGAGATTAATAGCATAAGAATCTAGAGTTGCTGGAGTTTATCTTCTCAATTTTAGAAAGATCAAGATTTCTTGTCTCTAACAGCCTAGTATGTTCATGGACAAAGTGATTTCATAGATGCTGACAGTGAATCTAAGATCATATCTTCAAACTCCTCTTCGAGACCTAACAATTCTTCTATTTGACACTTGGCTTATTTAAACAACCAAGTACTTTCTCACTGTCTAATCTCCTATGTGAATGATGAAGAGTCTCTTTCTTCTGATTTAAAGTTCATTCCCTTGAGGCGCCTGGGTGGCTGGATTGGTTAAACATCTGACTCTTGATTTTGGCTCAGGTGATCTCATGGTTTGTGAGGCCTGGGTCGGGCTCTGCACTGACAGCTCAGAGTCTGCTTGGGATTCTCTCTGCCTCTCTCTCTCTGCCCCTGCTCATCTCTCTCTCTCTCTCTTTCTCTCTCTCTCCCTCCAACTCTCTCTCTCTGAAAATAAATAAATAAACGTTAAAAAATTAGAAAGAATAAAGTTCATTCTTTCACTTAGACAAAATGGTAGCAATGAAGAATAAGGAACCCTTGCTTTCTCATTGTCATTTTGTAACCATATGCTTATCTAGCCCATTCTAGGCATTAGACTGTCTGGCACTATTTTCAATGTTTCTTCTCTTTTTCAAAATCTTTACTTAGTTATGCATCGTTCTTTGCTGTTTTTATGTGCATCTCCTTTCAAAAGGCTGATTTATTATGTATCTACTTATATTCCCACGGAAATTTTTGCCTTTTTGGCTGCATTAGGATCATTTCTGACTGTCCTCTGGATTTGCCTTTTGACAGTCTCTTATCCATTCTTAGATAATCTCTCTTTTCAGAATCTTTGAACATGGAAATAAACCTTTTTTTTTTCTCAACTTTTCTAATACCTTCTTTGAAAAAGGCAGGATTCCTATCTGGAGATGCCCAACATTTCCTTTTCTCTCCACTGTGACTTCTGAGTTAATAACATCATGGGCTCCTGAGGTTCCCACAGGTCTAAAGCACCAATATATTTTCCTCTTTGGATAAAATTAACTCAACAAAAGATCCTATTTCCTTTCAGAGAAATGTCATTTTAAGTTATAGAGGACATAGACAATCTAAGCCCTCTGCTTTTAGTGAACTAAACTTATAGTAGACGTCTTCACATTGAGACCTTCAATTCCCACTCTGCCCTACAGAACCAATGTACAGTCGGTAATGGAAAGCATCACTTGTAACTACAGCCGTACACAGCAGACGTCTGCCCTGGCTCTTCAAGAGTATGCGCCACAGGACTTCTCCGAAAGTCCCCCATGCCCCTAGTGTGTACCATCATTCATGGTTGGAATTTTTAGCTTGATCGTAATAAATGAAAGGCAAACTGGGACCTTTTGGCATTCCTTTGTTCTAGAACAAAGCTGCTGAGCTGGTACTGTGCCCGCCTGAAATCACAATTTGAGCCGCTGTGTGATGGTCACGGAAGTATCGGACCCTGGGGTTCCTCTGAACCGTGGAGAGCTCGGGCTAAGTCTTCTGGTCTGCAGCGGCTTGGCCATTTCCGAGTAGACTGCTAATGCAGCAAATTCACCTTTCTGGTCGTGTGTGGAGCCCAACTCCCGTAACATGGAGGTAGAAACCTCTGGCAAGGGCGCCTGGGTGGCTCAGTCGGTTGAGTGTCCAACTTCGGCTCAGGTCATGATCTTGCAGTTCGTGAGTTCGAGCCCTGCGTTGGGCTCTGTGCTGACAGCTCAGAGCCTAGAGCTGCTTAAGATTCTGTGTCTCCCTCTCTCTCTGACCCTCCCCTGCTCACGCTGTCTCTCTCTCAGAAATAAAGAAAACATTTTTAAAAAATTAAAAAAAGGAAAAGAAGCCTCTGGCAGATCCAGCAGATAGCCAAGCCTCAGCATTCCCTTCCCTTCTTCTACAGCAAAACTAAGGACTAATCATCCTCTACACACAAGATTCACTCACTTATTCTGTATGTAGATCATTTTTAAGGCTTTGAAACGTACACATGATTTTTTCAACTATCATTTTAATGCAGAAAACCTCATTAATTTAATAGTTAAATAAGGCTTAGAAATCACTGAAATTTCATATTTTATTGTCTAATATTGTACACCACACAGCTCCAAATTTCTTAGTTCTAATAGCGGCTTACTGCCTACTTAGCATGCTAGAAAACTGGCCTCAGGCAGCACACATAGGCAACTGAATTGCAGGATAAAAAATACAGCAATTAAAAACTATAAAGTGCCTACTGGATCATGCAGCTCACTCCTTCCCACTGCCAACTCATAAGGAAAAGCAAAATATAGAGTAAACATAATGTACCCATCTCTACTCAAAGCCTATGTATAAATATTAAACTTTCTATCTGAAAAAAAAAATTCAAAGCAGAGGGCAATTTAATGTTCTCATTTTAAAATGCCACTTAATGGTCCTTCCTCCTGGGCGTATAGAACTCTCGAATCCACAAATATGAATACTGTTGTGATCGCAGTAATTCACAATACAGATATCTAGAAATACAGTGCATACTTGCACATTTATGTAGAATACCCATACGTCAACATAAGTACATAATGTGCCTGTGTAGAGTATATCTGCCATTGACATCAACTCTTCTAAATAGGAGTCACACAGATTGCAATATTTGATATTTACTGTTCTTATATAAACTAACCTTCAAAAAGTGCTTTATTTCTTTGGTTTTCAGAGTTCACCATGATCTAGCTCGAGGACTATGATGCCCCAGAAGCTATCACAACACTCTCTACCCACCAGCCTGGCTGTCAAACAGATTTCTGAATCTCAATAATCTATCCATATTTTCATGTCAAAATGAAAGGCCTTTTTAAGTATTTTTTTCTTATCTTAAATTTGTTGATATACTTCCCGAATGTTAGTAGCATTAACTTCAAAATAATAAGCAACTCTTGGATACTAATTATACATTGAGCATAATGACTCCCATTTCATCTATGAAAAATCAAAACTGTGGTCTCTATACCTCAGTGATTTTGCATAAATTAACAGCACCCTATAAATAGCACACTAGGTACAGACTTTTACACTTTTGCTAAACAAGGGAATGTTCAATATGATAACGGAATAGTAACAGAAGTTTTGTGAAAGATTAAAATAAGGGGAACCCACGGGGCACCTGGGTGGCTCAGTCAGTGAAGCATCTGACTTCGGCTCAGGTCATGATTCCACAGTTTGTGGGCTCAAGCCCGGCGTCGGGCTCTGTGCCGACAGCTCAGAGCCAGGGGCCTGCTGCAGATTCTGTGTCTCCCTCTCCCTCAAAATAAATAAACATAAAAAAAAAAACCCACATTTTTAACAAGGGAATCCATGGAAAATCATCAATTCACATAGGTATACAGTAAGAGAGGGAAAAAGAAACAATAAACCTATGCAACAGCCAAAAAGCAATTAAGAAAATGGCCTTAGTAAGTCCCTGCATATCAATCATCACTCTAAACGTAAATGGAATGAATTACTCAATCAAAAGTCACAAAGTGGCTGAAAGGATTTAAAAGCAAGCGATCTTAACCTCTTAAGAGCAGCTCTTTCTGCGACTGATGGCTTCACCCAACGTTTGACATTATTAATATATTCTTTTCAGAGAACAATACAAAGGTGCAGGCAGCTGGCCCACTGACCGTGGCTGCCTTCGCAGGGAGAACCCTTCTCCCATTCAGCACAGAGTGAAAGAGCAGCCCTGTAATTTGGCGTCACCAGATGAGAAACATCAAGAGCTCTGAGCGTGCCTTTGTGCAGAAGTCTCAGGCTTCTGCCTGAGGCCCAGCGGTTTGTGGCTGGGTTATGTTCAAATGCATTCAGAAAGCGAGAACCTGGGCACTTTTGTGACAGAGGAAAAACTCAATTTACAAAGTTTCTACTACATTGGTGTTGGTGGATATAGGCTGGATGCAAAAGAAAACACAAATCTATCCTCAATTTGACTGCAGATATAGAGGCATTTACATAAAGCTGAACAGTCTGAGTGCCAAGAAAATACTTCCAAATGTCTAAACAAGTAGAATAACACAAGTTTTATTTCTGCTTGAGAGTTAAGAGGTGTGATTATTAAGTTGTGAAATTTGGGTCAAAGCTATAGAGAGGGAGGTAGACAGACATCTCCTTTGCTTCATATTTTCCTTTTATGCAAATGCTGGAAGCAGCTATTTTTCTCAATTGGAAAGAAATAGAGATATGAACGTTTCTCAATAACGATGTAATGGGTTGAAATTTGGGTTGAGAGTTGTAAGACCTGAATTGTAGTCTTGACTTTGTCCCTAAGCATTTTTATCTGAATAATTTATAGCTCAATAGCTTTCAAAAGGCATTCGCGGCGTGACTTGGAATAAAAACTTGCATACAAAAGACCCTAAGAGAGTTGAACAGGAAATCAGAAGCAATAGAGTCAAAGGGGAGAAAATTTCCATAACCTGGTTCATCTAACTCTGAGGCTCCTGGACACAAAGTGAAAAAGGGAAACATGATGAACTTCAAAAGTCTCAGTATTTGGTTTCCTGGCTCTAAATTTTCGAAAGATATTTTCTTCTTTTGGATTATTATATAAAACGGTAACAAGTTACATTCTTCTTTTGAAAAGGTAAAAATTCTGGAGAAAGGTTAAAGGTATTTTATTGAATTATACTTGAGTGAAGGTAGTTTCTTCCGAGAGTTAATCCAAGTACTTAAAGTCAATTGCTTTTGAGGCTCTACCTTTGACTGAAGGAGTCACCGAGTAGCTTTGTGACCTCTCCCTGCCTCTGAGTAAAACAGGGATTTTGATTAGATGAGCTCTAAGCTTCCTTCTAACTCACAAGTCTGGTAATTTCTAGAATTAATTTCACTTAAACATTCTATTATTGTTACAATACCATTCAAGCCCGGACACCCAAAATGTGAGGATTCCCATCCCCTTCTTTTTGTCATAACAGTAACATTATAAATATATCTGGAACCAAATTATGTGGTTTAAAGTCAAAGACGGGGTGGGGCGCCTGGGTGGCTTAGTCGGTTGGGCGTCCGACTTTCGCTCAGGTCATGATCTCGCGGTTCGTGGGTTCGAGCCCCGCGTCGGGCTCTGTGCTGACTGCCAGCTCAGAGCCTGGAGCCTGTTTCAGTCTGTGACTCCCTCTCTCTCTGACCCTCCCCTGCTCACGCTGTCTCTCTCTCTCTCTCTCTCTCCTAGAAATAAATAAAAACATTTAAAAAAAAAAAAAACCTCAAAGACGGGGTATATACCATAGTAGCTGAACAGAAAGGTGCCTGTTGAATTTATAAGTGAACACAAATATTTTGAAGTTCTCACTATCACTTTTTTTTCATTTACTTCTGAGAAAGAGAGACAGCACAAGCAGGGGAGGGTCAGAGAGACTGGGAGACATGGAATCTGAGTGAATTTTAAAATAAGCAACACAGAAATCTTGCTGTTGCCAATGGAAGTTCAAGGAGAAATCTAATAGCACGAAAGCACATGTGGCAATTTCTAGATAAATAAAAATGCCATTATTTTAATGTTTAACAAAGGGGAGCAGAATATGCCACCCCAAAATATGCCTCTTTGACACAATGATTATTTTGAACTGTTTAAAAAAAAAAGACATAAAAAAATAAAATAAAAATAAAAATAAAAAAAGACACTTCAGGAAAAACACTGAAAATGGAGTACAAGTTACTCTTTTGCAAGAAACATTCATGTTTACAAGGGAAATGTCCCTATGTGATGGTGTCTCCCTTTCTACTCTAAATCCCTGTAAACTTTTTATCAATGGAGAAGGCAAGGACTTAAACCTGCAGAACAACCTCACCCTTGTTCACAGTGCCTTTTCTGCTGACCTCCCACAACTGACTTCCCACCCTCAATGTCTTGTCTTTAGCTGGAGAAGTAACTTAAACTGGTGGTTTTGGGCCATTTTGAAAAGTTGCTCAGTTTTCCTAGGTCCGTCCCCTGCACAGAGGCTGGTATACTGGTTTTAAGCTTCTGTTTGCTTTTCTGCTGTTAATCCATCTTTTACTATAGGGGTGTGTTAGCCAAGAGCCAAGAAAAGTAGAGGAACAATGATTTTTCCTCCCCTACAGGTCAGAGGAATAAGGTTAGTGTTCTCACTTCCACATTTGCTCTTCTCTGGTTTAATCTCCACACAGCTGTCAAACTGAATTTCCTGAAACATAAATTGGAACCTTACTACTCCTGCAGAGACTCTCCTGAATAGCTTCCTCTTGGGCTAAAGGAAGAAAAAAAATCCACAGTCCTTCCTGTGGCCCGTGAGGTCCTGCCCGATGGGTTCCTGGCCCCTCTCATCTCCTGGAACCCCCTAATCTCACTCACTAGGCTTCACTCACTCAGAGTTCCAGTTCCCATGTGCCGCAACCACATCCTGACCTCGGAACCTCTACCTACTCTCTGGAATGCTCTTCCCAGTGGTCTTATCACAGGCAGCTCCTTCTGAGGCTGTGGTCCCTTCTTAACCGTCACCGGCTCGGAGGGCTCTCCCTGACCACTCTTTATCAAGAGTAGATCCCAACTGTCTCAGTTTCTGCTTGTGTTTGTCCCTTTCATATAATTCATCCTAAATCACAACTGTATTGTCTATTGACTCGTTTTCTCCTATCTGTCCTGCAGAATGGAAGTTCCCTGATGGCAGATTTGTGAGGTCCTGTTTACTGTTGCATTTCAAGCACTAAGTAAACTCTTATTTAGTGCATTACTAAAGAATGGTTACATGATATACCTGTCATATTAATATTATAATCAAATTCAATTCATGGTCGTTTTTTCCATGTTTTCCTATTTCAAATCTTCAGCATGAATACACAGTGCTACACAAACTACAAAATCCACACTTTTCTTATCATAAGATGGGATAACTTCTACAAGGACCTAATGCTATTTTCACAAACTACCAAAGTTAACAAGGTTGTATGGCTGCTTCAAACTAATGTCTATCAGAGCAGCTCAGAATTAGCAAACACATCATTGGCATAGAATCAAATAACGTATATCAAGACACACTGAGCATATGCTGTCAGAGAAGCCACTGGGCAAAGAATTGGTGTGAAGAGCCCCTTCACATTCCCCTATTAAATCAATTCCCAGATCGTCCTGTAAAGAATACATTTTAACCATAAATTCTTATGCAACTGTGGCCCACAAGTCTCTTTGTCCTCTGCCTCTTCTAGACAGTTGTTTCTCAAACTACAGATTATAAAATCAAACTGCAGTTGTGAGATCAACTCAGGGAACAATGTCCAGAATTTCTAAATGTTAAATAATACAACAGAAAAAAAATAGAAAAGAATGGAGAATATCAAAGTACACTGCACAGAAGTAGTATCATTGTTCTTTGAAGAAACTTGTTTTGTGTTTGAATGTGTGTGTGTGTGTGTGTGTGTGTGTGTGTGTGTGTGTGTGTGTGAGAGAGAGAGAGAGAGAGACAGAGAGAGATACAAGTTTATTCTAGGTCACAATGTAAATCATAGGTGCCAGTAAAAACAATTTGAAAACAGTTACTAGACAGTAAGAGATCTAGACAGTAAGAGAGATCAAACAAGAGCTGGTGATGACCTGTAAAACACACGCACACATCCAGGTTTGTTATACTCATATAGGGGTACTAATGGGGTTCAGGGCATTCTACCCCAAAATATGGCATTTAGCATGTGAAGCTGAAGGAGTTTACAAAACCAGCAGAAGCAGGTCAGTGTGACCTTCTTCCCTGAATCAGGTCCTAAAACTTTCGTCAGAGGTGCCCTCTCTATTCCACGGAGTGGGGGGAGGGGGGGGTCCTTATCCTAACAAAGAAGCCTTGCTGAATTTCTCCAAGTTTACTACACTAACCTAATTTCTACATGACTGTCACCTCTTCATTAAACATAGAATAAAAACTCTCAGGTCTAGTTCTTTAGGTCTTCATTTCCTGTGTCACATCAAGCTAACATTAAAAAAATCTATATGCATTTCTCCTGTTACCTGCCTTTGACAGGTTAGTTTTCAGACCCAGCGAGGGACTCTGAGAAAGTCAAAGAAGGTTTTCTGCTCTCCACACTATTCACACACTGCATCCCTGTCCTTAATACATTTCATTCTCCCTGGCGTTTTAGATCATGATTTTCACATCTGTGTCCAACTATAATGTAAACTTTTTGAGGGTACGAAGATGTCACCTATCGGTGAATTGAATTAAGGCCATGCATTATGTTGGATTAAATATGGCCACAAGTTATCTGCCACTCTTTCCGTTAAGAGTGGTCCATTCCAAGTCTTTTCCTTTTCAATCTGGGAGGGGTAGTCTATGATTGCACTGACCGACAAAAATGGCAGAAATGATGGCACGGCACACATTTCTGGGCTTAAACTTTACAAGGCTGGCAGCTTCCCTTTCCTGTCTCCTGGAGTGCTCGCTTTTGGAGCCTGAGCTTCCGTGAGAGAATCTGGACTAGCCCAGAGAAACCGTGATAGAGGCCCTGTGTCTGCCTAGAGAGGGAAGGAAGGCCGACTGAGTCCATCCTTCTAGTTGTTTTCATGAGTAAAAGGCACATGTGTAGAGCCTTCTTGGGTCTATAGTTAAGCGCTGGCAAACTGTCACCCACAGGGCAGCTACTTAATTTGTAAATAACACTTTATTAGAACCACAGTCAATGATTTACAAATTGGCTGTAGCTACTTGCCCATTACAACCTTAGGGCTGACTAGCTGTCGTAGACAGTATATCTCAGAAAGCCTGAACTATCTACTACCTGGCCCTTCGAAAAAGTTTGCTGACCTCAGTTCTAGCTGCCTCCAAATGACTGCACATGATGCTAGCTAGAGCAGAATAATCTCTCAGCCAAGCTCTGCTTATATTTCTAATCTATAAAAATCAAAGAGACTAATAAAATGGCGATTATTTTAAGCTGCTTGTTTTAGGGGAGATTTTTTGTGCAACAGTAGAAAACTGGCACATAGTTCATTACCTGGAAGTGTGGTGTTGTATTAACCCTGTGACATGTGTCAATGGCTTTGGAATCAGGCAGTGAACACAAGCTGAAAGGGCCTCGCAGGGCCTGTTAATGGAAAGAAGAACTTTAAAGAAACTGTTAGTAAAAGCTGCAAGAGCCTTGAAAAGACCATTGTTGAAGCCTTGAGGGGCAGGGAAAATATGCTGTTGGAAGCTGGACAATGTGGCATACTTTTGCTGCACTGGCTGAAAACTTGGCATGAGTGTTGCATGTGATAATGGAGAAAATGGAAAAGGAACCTAATGAATTTGTGGACTTGGCAGACAAGATGAACAGGCAGAACAGAGGAAGTACCAACTCACTTCTAACTGCCAAAGGTGAAACACAAGAAGAGAGATGACCTAAAGGAGGGACAATTGAGTTGGTGAGCAGATTTAGAGGAAATACAAAGGAGCCAGGGCAGGCTGGGTATGCAAACGGAAACTGTTTCTCATCCCATTTTACCCCAGCAATAGACTTGCAAAGTCGGAAAGGGCCTCAAGATAAAGGCTAAATCTGGGCTACTACCTATAAAAATGGCCACAGGGTAAATAATATCAAGCACTTCTGAGAATTTAAAGGTTGTACATCTTAGACACTCTCTGCCAGAAGAGAGGGCTACTGTGAATCTCAAGATATGCTTGGTAAACCCTTTCAACTACACAAAACAGCTTCTTTGTATAATTTCCCCAGTATACCCTACATAGCAAAGATTCCATTAGAAGCAATGCATGTGTGGCTTTTGTTTGGTGGACTGGATTGTCTGATAGACAGAAGCTCCATAAACTTTTTTTATGGAAAAAGAGGGTTGACTCTAAGACAGAACCAAGAGCCACTGCAATCACTTCTAGGGAGGACTAGACCCTAATCAGGGAACCAGGGACCTGCATCTGGTTGGATTTCCAAATTAATGTAGAAGAGTAACTGCTATGTGCCTCCCACTTTCTCCTTTTGGAAGAGGAGAACGTAGGGTCATCCTATCCCTACCTGACCATTATACACTGGAGGGAGGACAGATAAATTCTCCCAATAGTTCACATGCCTTCAGATTGAGAGGAACCATACTCAAAGAGCTCCATCCACACATGGCTGTGATTCAATCATCAGCTTTTTAAATTCAAGGCTGTGTTGAAATGAGGTAGATATTTTTTAATGTGGAAGGAATGTAAATAATCTGTGACCAGAAAGTAGACAACGGTTCTTCTGTAAAGGGTCATCCCTCTCTCCCTTCAACTTGGGGATGCTCTGAGATATAATGACCAAAAGAATATGGCAGAAGCTTTACTAACACAATTTTTGGACCCGGTCCTTATAAGACTAAAAGTTCCTAGTTCCTGTCTCTTGGGTTATTTACTCTTAGAGCCTTGAACTGCCAGATAAACCTTTTCAGAGAACATGTGGAAAGGTCCCAGATCGACGCCCTCCTAGCTGCGAATAGAAGTCTTTGACCCTCTGGCAAAACCACTAGCTGGATACCACTGTTAATATCACACAGAGAAGAATGCCCAGCCAAATCCTGTACAAGTGTTGACCCACAAAATCTTGAGATACAATAAAATGGTTGTAGTTTTAAGGCACTATGTTTTGGGGCAATTCGTTATACAGCAATAGATGGTAAATACACATTTCAACATTTCATACTGGTACTAAAAAAACACACATTTTCAATATACCTAATCTCCTAAATCATTGAGCTGGGAAAAGTATCGTCTCTGTTATGGGCTGAATTAAGTCTCCCAGAAAGGTATGTAGAAGTCCAAACTCCCAGAACCTGACCTTATTTAGAAACAAGGTCTTTGCAGATGCAATTAAATTCTGGTTAAACCACACTACATCAGGGTGTGCCTTAATCTAATGATTGTCATTCTCATAAGAAGACACAAATTGGGACCCAAACATACAGGGGAGAAGGCCACATTATGATGGTGGCAGAGGTTGGAACGATGGATCTGTAAGTCAAAGAGCACTAAGGGCTGCTGGGAGCCATGGGAAGCAAAGAACGAATCCTTCCCTGGAGACTTCAGAGTAAGCCCCACTCACATCTTGATTTGGGACTTCTAGCTTTCAGAACTATGAGAGAATACATTTCTGTTATTTTAACACACCTGGTTTGTGATACTTTGTTATTGCATCGTGGGGTGGCCAACACTATCTCCTATAAGAGGTGCCATACAGTGGAACCTATATGTCTGTTACAAACACTACTGATAACACACAACAGATCTTTTCGAAGATTACTTTTACTGGCTAATAATCGTCACAGGATCCTGCGCTTATAAATCCCAAGTATTTAGGATGGTTCTTCATATTGTGACGATGCTCTTTTTTGATACTGATTCTTGGAGTCACAAGACTGGACTATTCCAGGTCTCCAGTTCTCCTGGCCTCTCAAATCCACTTGATGGCTTATAGACTTTATACCTGAATAAAGACCAGAGCCATAAAAAAGGATTAAAAAATCCAATGAGGCAACACCATTACTTGCCAGCAGTTTGGAGATGGATAACTGTAATTATTCTCTAAAATGGGACTTAGAAGTTTTCTATGGCTTTTAGTTACTCTTTGATAATACTTTCAGATAATGAATCTTCGGCCCATAGCCATCGGTAAAGCATTTAATGACATACATTTGTGTCCCTATCACTATTTCAGAGCACCTATCACTCTAAAAATAGGAGGAAAGTTTTCACTGCTTATTTTTACTGTGTGATAACATGTATACATGTTAAGAAAAAATGATACATCAAGTTAATGCTCAGTAAATCCTCTGCCAAAGTAGTTGTTTATACCAGACTTCAGGAAGAGACCAGATAAATGTGACTATCATAAGATTTCAGTAAGGACATCGCAGTATTTCTTATTTGACATTAAACCTTACTTAAGTAGCTCTTGGTACACCTCTTCAGAATGCAGAATTATTGCATTTTTATTATTAAAGATGAGTGTCATATTTCCAGATTGCATTCATTTGGCCAATAGGACATGCACTATAAGAAGCTAGTACCAGATTCACCTGAGCTATAAAAATAAATAATAACTACATGATAATCTTTTGATGTACGGCCAAGAGTCATTTAATTTCTGGAGTCATAAAAAGGTGAAATGAACCACAAGTTCAAAAATGCCAATGAGTATTTGAAGGAAATACCCTTTAGAGACAAGTAACTCTAGCTTTTCTATGCAATAAAAAAAAATATTTCTTACGGGAATGGTTGATGATAATATGATGTATTTCCAGGCCAGTGTAATGGAAAACCCAAAAATATTTTTCAGTATTAGTTTGCACATTTTCAAAAGCCGTCTTGTAAACTGTGCAAGGAAAAACTTGTATAAAGATACAAATACACAAAAACAGACACAGGACCGTGCTGTCATCCCAAGTACAAGAAATGACAGTGGACCTCAACGCGGCAGCTCATTCCTAGGTTCACAGGGTCACTAGCCAAGGAAGTTTCTCAGGCTTCTGGCTCCTCATATGTAGAATGAAACAATATTATTACCTAGATCACCGAATCATTATGATGAAAATTTTTTTAAAGGATATGGAAATTTTCCTTGAAACTTCAAAGCATTATGCAGATGTTATGCTATTCATGAGTTTAATTGGGAAGGTACCTCCAAATGACAAATGTTCATGTAGGTTCTCTCTAGCTTGAGGCTTTAGAATGGAGGTTTCAGTCTGGTTTGTGCTTATTTCCTCGTGAGGCTGAGTTTTTGTTTGTACTCACAGTATAAACTCCGAATGTACCAAACCGGTTGGTTATTGACAGTGGATATTCAGAATAAGGACTGTAAGCCCTCCTGGACATCTAAAGCATAAGCTGTTGAAACATTCTTATTGACTTTTGGCAAAGTCTGTTAAGCAGAAACAAGGGGTTAAGGATGTAATGGACCAAAAAAAACATTTTCTTATCTGAAGTATTTTTGATTTCACATGCTCCTCTTTCAAAGTCTTTTTAACACCCTGACAGAGGGTCCATTGAAGTTTCAGCTGTGGTGCAGACAGGTTGAAGGGCGTACAAGTAAAAAGGCTTGCTATTAGAACCAAAATGGAAATAACTCCCTAATTGTCCCCTTCAAATTCATATCATGATCAGTCAGAGCCCAGGTCATCCCGCTGGGGAGTTCCCCCTGACTTCAAAGAATGCTCAGGAAAGACAACAGTTGAATCATACCTGAAACAGAGTTCACATGGAAAAAAAAATCTATTTTTTTATCATTCTGAAAGTACTTGTTAAAAGCACTGTTTAATTGGTCTCTCAGAAAGACGAAGATACACAATAACCTATCGGTGCGAGAACTATAAATTCGTTGTTGGAAGTTGAGTTGGGAGATGTTTGCCCCTAAGGCTCATGAATTCATTTTACAGTTCATTCGGGATAAAAATCAAATTCATTCCTACAGCTGCTAAGAAAGAATTACTCAAGCTTTCCCAACGCGGAAGAACAAAGACTTCATATGCTTAGTACTATCTTCTTTGGATTGTATCCTTCAGTAAAGAAGTAGAATGTTTGAATGTGATTCTCCCTCTAGCCACTCAGCCATTTCAAAGACGTTTGTCATCTACTATATGCTAGATGCTGTGCTGATGGCACCTGGCCCATGACAGGTGGCTCCTGCCTTTAAGGAATTCTCCCAGCCAGTAGAGGACACTGCCATGTGAACAAAAAGTTATTATTCAGTGGGATGAGAGCCAGCCTAGATGGGAATCAGAGCGGTGAGCTTAGGAATCCAAGGAGAGGTGACACGTAAGCTGAGTCTTCATAGACATGTAGGATTTAGCTGGGGAAGGGAGAGAGGGGGACCATTCAGAGGTGAGAGCAGTCTGGGAGGGGGTGAGGGCAGGTTGGAAGGGGGTGTACAGGACCCCAGGATGCCAGCAGTTTATCGGGCTGTGCATAGGGCTTTGGAAGGGGGAGAAAAGGTGGGACCAGAGGAGGCTAGAGAGGAGTGAACAACGAGATTTGTGTCCAACCAGAGTCTTGATTGTGACCTCAGTGATAGAGGGAAACAGTGAAACACGGCTGAGCAAGTAGGGGAGTGCTCAGGTTAGCAAGCACGCATGTGTGTGTGCGTGTGTGTGTGTGTATGTGTGTATGTGTGTGTGTGTGTGTGTGTGTGTGTTTTAATGCCCTTAGCAAGAGCACAGAGAATTCAAGAGGGTACAGATAGAGGCAGAACTGTTAGCAAGTCATCATAATAACCGAGGAAAGGAGTATTAGGGTTTACTTGACGCTACTTAGCGGGGAAGGAAGGGAAGGGACAAACTGAAAAGGAATGTTTCAGGCATTAGAAATGAATAAATCTGGCTGACTGGTAGATACAGCTGCAAGGAAAAGAGAGCGGTTTCCAGGGATTCCAAAGTTTGCTCTTGGGCAGCTGAGTCTTCAGCGGTGTCTATCACTGAGACAGCTGTTCTGGAAGAGGAGCCCGTGCGAGTCAGGTCTCCTGGCTCTTGGTATGGAGAGTGAAAGACAAATATGCCTGATTCTATATGTGGGTTTCAACTTCTGCCAACTGCAAGCTCTTACCAGGCTGCCCGTCCAACCTTCCTTGGTCCCCTGCACCTCCCTCCTTTGGGCTCCCGCCATGGTTTCCCGCTGCTGTCAGCACCCCCGGGCTCTGGACGGACTGCCGAGGCCTCTCAGCCGTAGCCAGGTTCCTGCCTCAAGATCTTCAGAGGCTGTGCCAGAAATCAAACTCCCTCCTGTGGCTTCCACACTCGTCCTCAGCCGCTGCCTCCTCACCCCTCCGTCCCCACTTGTCGCTACTCCCCGCTGGCCCTTTGCTCATCCGTCCCTTGCGTGTGGAACACTGCCTCTCCTTCTCCAGGCTTCCCTCTGGCTTCCTCCCCCTCCTCCTCCTCTCTGCCTCACATCAGGCATCAGCTCTTCAGCTGCTCCTGGCCTCCAGATCACGAGGAGCTGCTTCTACGGGCTGTCACTGCACCTACCTTTAGGTTAGCGGTAAATCAGCACATCACTAGTTTTGCTGAAGTGGAAGCTCCTTGAAGGCAGAGATAGCACCTTGTTCATCTCTGCGCCTCTGTGTTGCTTTATTTATTGCTGTGTGAAAAACTCTCGTATGTCTCAAGGTAAAAGAACATTTATTTATCTCACAGTTTCTGCAAGTCGGGTGAATTCTAGATAGAGCAACTTTTCTACGTGGTGCTGGTAGATGGCCCCTCACGAGGCTGTGACCCAGGGGTCAGAGGAGGCTGCAGTCCTTTGCAACTTGACTGGGTTTGAGGATCCACTTGGCAGGTCACTGGCATGACCGGGTCGCTCCACAGAGCTGCGAACCACACGGGTTCCGAGACAGGGTGATCCAAGAGAGCATAAAGCCCAAGACAGAAGCCGGAGTTTTTACTGTCTCATCTCAGAAGTGACATGCCATGATTTCTGTGATGTTCTGTTAGTCCCACAGGGCAATTCTGGTGCAACGTGGGGAGGGGATTACACCAGGCATTTGCAGCAGGAGGCAGGAATCACCAGGGAGCTCACGGTCTCCAGTGTATAGCAGTGTAATTAGCCCTAGAAATCCTAATGGAGATCTGAGAATTAATTAATAAATCTGTGAATAATAAAAGGTAAACACGTTTATGCAAAGTTTAGGGTTAATTACTCTGGAGAATTTAAAGAAGTAAAAGATGGATTTATTATCTTTTAGATACATTCTTTCTGCTAAAATAAAATCTACTCTAATCTCTGGATGGCTAAGGTCTTCTTTTGCATAAGATATCTGGAGCAATGAGGACTGGTTTAATGGCATATGGAGATTTATTCCCAGAAGGCTGAGCAGACAGGAAAGCTCTGACATAATATCTACATCATCTCTTTATATCTTGAAAAGAAAAAAATGTGTATCGCTATCCATAGATTCTCATGCTTTACTTGTATCAAGACTTGTCTCATTATGCTGCCAGCTCAGAGCCTGGAGCCTGTTTCAGTCTGTGACTTCCTCTCTCTCTGACCCTCCCCTGCTCATGGTGTCTCTCTCTCTCTCCTAGAAATAATAAATTAAAAAAAAACACACACACACACAAAAAACACAAACACTTGTCTCATTATGGGTGTTTTGATACATTTAAGCTGATTAAAAAGCAAAGGAAAACAATGTCTGAAATAGCAGGCCCATTAAGCAAGGAAATGAGAACCATAAACAATGCAAAGGACAGTAAAGTATTTTACCTTTCGTTGGACTTGTGAATTCTGTAGAAGGTAATGCTGAGCTTAGTGAGATGTAATTCAAAAGCTGCATTATGATTGTAATAGGTTTGACACTACTTTCTAGCTATTCTGCATTAAATGCCATTTAACTGTTCTAATAAATTTTTAGCCCAGAGGAAGCATTGATGAGCATTTCTCTATCTGCTTATAAATAAAATAAGCTGGATGGATAATAATAGATGGTTCAATATACCATGCAACATTGTAATATGATGGTAATGGACTAAGAACTGAGTCAATAAGAAAAAAATCATTATTAAGGTAATGTAAAATAACAAACATTCAAAAAAGAAAGTTATCCAAGGGAAACTATAAAGTATTCCTGAAAGAAATGAGAGAACACATAAAAAAATGGAAAGATGTCCCATGTCCATGAATTGGAAGATCTAATAGTATTAAACTGTCAATATTACTCAAAGTAACCTACAGATTCAATGTAATCTTTATCAAAATCTCAATGACTTTTTTTTGCAGAAATAGAAAAACCCATACTAAAAATCATTTCTAATCTGAAAAGACCTTGAAGAGCCAAAACAATCTTAAAAAAGAACAAAGTTGGGGGACCTGGATGGCTCAGTCATTTGAGAGTTGGATTCTTGATATCGACTCAGGTCATGATCTCATGGTTGTGAGATGGAGCCTTGCATGCCTGTGTCAGGGTCCATGCTGGGCTTGGAGTCTGTTTAATATTCTCTCCTTCCCTCTCCATCTGCTTCTCCCCTGTTTGTTCTTTCTCTCTCTCTCCTTTCAAAAATTAAAAAACAAAAAGCAAAAAACCAAAGTTGAAGTATTCATACTCCCTGATTTCAAAACGTACTTCAAACCTATAGTAATCAAAATAGTGTGGTAATTCCATAAAGACTGATTTAGACCAACAGAATAAAACAGAATCCAAAACAAATTCTCACATATGTGGGCAAATGATTTTCTGACCAAGGTGCCAAGTCCATATGAAAAGACCATCTTTTCAACTATGGTGCTGGGTAAACTGGATATCCACATACAGAAGAATGAAGCTGAACCCTCACATAACACCATATACAAAAAATAACTCAAATAGACCAAAGACAAGGGTGCCTGGCTGTCTCAGTTAGAACATCATGAGGTTCTTGATCTGGGGGTTGTAAGTTCGAAACCCACATCGAATACAGAGATTACTTTAAAAAAATAAGGTGTTTAAAAAAAACAGATCAAAGACCTAAATTTAAGAGCCAAAAGTATAGAATCTTAAATCATGGGACAAAGGCTTTGTCAATTTGGATTTAGCGATGATTTCTTAGATAGGACACCAAAGACACCGGCATCTGAAAAACACTGATAAATCTTACCTCAAGAAAATTTAAAACTTTTGTGCATCAAAGGACATGATCAACTGAGTAAAAAGGAAACCCAGAGAATGGGAGATAATATTTGCAAACCAAATATATGATAAGGGATTGATATCCAGAATATATAGAGAATACCTAAAGCTCAACAACAAAATAAACAAACAACCCAATACAAAAATGAGTGAAGAATTTAAATAGATATTTTTCCAAAGAAGGTATACAAAGGCCACTGAGCACATGGAAAGATGCTCAACATGATTCATCACTGGGGAAATGAAAATCAAAACCACAATAAGATATCACCTCACGTGTATTAGGGTGGCTTCTCTAGAAAGAAAGAAAGGGAGGAAGAAAGGAAGGAAAGGAGGAAGGGAGAAAAGAAAGAAAACAGAAAACAACAAGTGTTGGCCAAAATATGGAGAAACTAGAACACTTGTGGACTCTTAGTAGGAAAGTAAGATGGTGACAGTTCCTCATAATATTAAGAATAAATTTACCATAGGACCCAGCAATTCTTTTAGTTATATACCCCAAAACAACGGAAAGCCAGGTCTCAAAGAGGTATTTGTGTACCTATTCATTGCAGCCTTATTCGCCATAGTTTAAACATAGATGCAACCCAGGTGTTAAATGACAGATGAATGTATGAACAGAATGTGGTATATATATAAAATGGACTGAGGCGCCTGGGTGGCTTAGTTGGTTAAGCGTCTGACTTTCACTTAGGTCATGATCTTGCGGTTCGTGGGTTCGAGCCCCACATCGGGCTCTGTGCTGACTGCCAGCTCAGAGCCTGGAGCCTGTTTCAGTCTGTGACTCCCTCTCTCTCTGACCTCCCTGCTCACGCTGTCTCTCTCTCTCCTAGAAATAAATAAAAAAAAAAAAACATTAAAAAAAATGGACTATTATTCAGCCTTAAAAAGGAAGCAAGTTGTAACATATGCTACTACATGGATAAACCTTGAGGAAATTATTCTAAATGCAATAAGCCTGTCACAAAAAGACAAATACTGTATTGTTCCACTTAGAAGAGATACCTAGACTAGTCAAAATCAGAGACAAAAAATTGAAAAGGTGGTTGCCAAGGTAATTGGGGGGAGTGGAGAATTATTGCTTCAGTTTTCCAAGACAGAAAGAGTTCTGGAGGTAGACAGTCACACAAAAATATAAATGTATTTAATACCACTGAACTACACATGGAAACCAACTTGACAATAAACTATTTGTAAAAAAAATTAAATAAAAAATACAAAGTAAAAAATTGCATCTGAACGAGTATAAAAAATGTTATTAAATACTTCATTTCAAATAAAACATTTTTCTCTTTAAAAAAAAGAAAAATAATTAAGATAGTAAATTTCATGTTATGTGTATTTTGCCACATTAAAAATTTTTTGAAAAAATACCAGAAAGGATGACAAAAAAGACAATAGGTGAGAATCTGTGTTGTGATGGAAATGTCTGTATCTTGACTTTAACAATGTCAACAACCTGGTTATGATATTGTTCTATAGTTTTGCAGGATGTTACCACTGGAGGAAAGTGGGTAAACTATAGATGGTACTCTATGTATTATTTCTTACAATTGCACGTGAATCTACACTGACCTCAAAATAAAAATGTTAGTTAGGATACACAAAAGAATATTTAAAATTAGCAGTTGCTATTGGTTGCTGATATGCACATATCTAATCTAATTTTCACTCATTCATTCAACTGTTATTCAGTACCCATAACATGCTGGTTCTTACAGATCTTACATTATTATTTAAACAAATTATAGTTATCATAAAGTGAAGACTAAATTCTCACAACCGCCCTACAGTGTAATGGCACTGATAAGACAGCAATGCTATCTTTAATAAACTATATTTTGTGTTCAGGAAATAAATTGTGTAATAGAGAACAAATTATTAAGAGGCTACAATCTATAGAATGAGTCATGCATCAGCAATCTTTTCCAAGATATTAAAAGTCCATACGTTAAGGGTTTTCTTCAACCAATTCTATCTGAATTCATTTTCATGGGAAAGTTAAAATACTCATTATATTCTATATACTTTAATAACTAGGGGGTCAAGGGAAGGAGAAACAGTGTTAGATGACATTTCTTTTTTATATTGTATCTTATTTTCTAGACCGGTAAAGGACATAAAGGTCTAAGAAACCCAAGCTTGCAGCCAAGAGAGAGAATAACCAATCTGCTACTTTAGACTATCAGCAAAATGGAAAGCTACATTTCATTTTCACCGGTGGGATGCTGTGACTTATCAAACTGTTAATCTTCAGAGATCCCATTCTTTTACTAGAGAGCAGTCAAAATGGTTTAAATGTGTCTTGTTCTGTTGACTGGTTGGGAATTTAGTGCTTTCTTTCTGCTTTTCCTGGCATATATATTTTTTTGGCTTAACATAAGGCCATTTAAAGGAGACTGGCACTTAAAGTTTTAGCTCTCTTGGGTAATGAATGTTTCCTGAAAAGAATGCATTATAATGCAACATTGTGTGTCAACTCACATAAAAAAAAATTAATGCATTACCTAACAGTTGATAAAATAACTCCAGCTCCAATATACATGTTATTAATTCAACACATTGTTATCAAATCAATCTCAGTTTTTAATTACTGGTAGAAAGGTCAGTTTGAATTTGCAAAAGGAGAGAATATAATCAGATTTTTAATGTAATTTTCTTATTCATAAGTATGTTTTTTAGATTATAAAAGTTTAGAACACAAAAGTTTCCATTTAGAGACTTAGCTGAATCTGTTTAATAAAGGTTTATAGCCTTTATTTTTGGAGCAATTTCAGGTTTATAGAAATATGGGCAGCAATTAGAGTTCTCATATATACCTTCACTTTCCTCTACTCAGTTTTCCCTACTACCAAAATCTTCCACTAGTGTGTTATGCTTGTCACAATGGATGGATACATATTGATGCTTTATTTAATTTAATTAACATTAAGGGCTGTGGTTTATATTAGAGGTCACTCCTGATGTACGATCTATGAGTTTTGACACATGATGATGACATTATGTCATCAGACTAGTTTCATTGCCCTAAAACTCCCATGCTTCACCTATCCATCCCTTCCTTCCCACCCCCAAACTCTCGCAACTACTGATCTTTTTTTCCTATGTCCGTATTTTTTGCCTTATCCGAAATGTAAGATAGTTGGAATCACATAGTTTGTAGCTTTTCCATATTGGCTTCTTTCACTCGGCAAAATGTATTTAAGATTCTTCCATGTCTTTAGTGCTTCAATGCTCATTTGCTTTATTGCTAAATAAGACTTTATTGTACAGATGTGACATAGTTTGTTCACCAATTTGCCTACAGGAACTGGTTACTTGGTTACTTCCAAGTTTTGGAAATTAAGAAAAAGTATTAAGAATAATGCTATAAGCATTTGTGTGTAGGTTTTTGTGTATATTAAGTTTTTAACTCATTTGGTGAAGTACCAAGTACCAGTATTGCTGAGTCATATGATAAGAATATGTTTAGTTTTGTAAGAAACCACCAAACTGTCTTCCAAAGAGACTGCACCATTTTACATTCCCGTGAAAGCTTGTGTTGTTCTACATACTCCTCAGCATTTCATGTTGTCACTGTTTTGGATTTAGCCATTCTAATAGACACGTAGTTTTCCTTTAATTGAAGTATAACTGACATGCAGTGTTATATTAGTGTTAGGCATACAACATATTGATTGGACAACTTTATACATTACTCAATGATCATCATCATAAATAGAGTCACCACATGTTACAACATTAGTATATTATTGAGTATATCTGCTATGTTGTACTTATTGTCTCTGTGACTTACTCATTTTAAAAGTGGAAGTTTGTACCTCTTAATCCCCTTTATCTATTTTTCCCATTCCTTCATCTTTCTCTATTCCAATAACTACCAGTTTGTTCTCTGTATTCAGGAGTTTGTTCATTTTATTTTTTAGAGTCCACATATAAGTAAAGTCATACGGTATTTATCTTTCTCTGTCTGACTTATTTAATCTTATAAAGACCCTCTCAGTCTACACATATTGTCACAAATGGCAAGATCTTATTTGTTTTTATGGCTGACTAATATTCCATTATATGTATATAAAACTTCTCCTTTTCTGAGAGAGAGAAAGAGACAGAGTGCAAGCATAAGCAGAAGAGGGGCAGAGAGAGAGGGAGAGAGAGAATCCCAAGCAGGCTCCATGCCCAGTGAGGAGCCCAATGCAGGGCTCAATTCCACAACCATGAAATAAGGACCTGAGCCAAAATCAAGGTTGAGACACTCAACCAAATGAGCCACCCAGGAGCTCCTACATATACAACCTTCCCTTTATCCACCCATCTATTCGATGGACATTTGGGATGCTTCCATAGCATGGCTATTAAAAAAAATGCTGCAATAAATATGGGGGTGTGTATATCTTTTTAAATTAGTGTTTTCATTTTATTTCAGTAAATAACTAGTAGTGAATTACTGAAACATAAGGTACTATTTCTATTTTTAATTTTCTGAGGAACCTTTATACTGTTTTCCCTCTAGAGGCTACACCAATTACCTTCTCACCAATGTGGACAGGGTTCACTTTTCTCCACATTCTTGTCAACATTTTCTTGTCTTCTTAATACTACGTATTCTGACTGGTGGGAAGTGAGATCTCATTGTGGTTTTGATTTGCATTTCCCTGATGATTAGTGATGTTGGGCATCTTTTCATGTGTCAGTTGGCCATCTGTATGTCTTCTTTGGAAAAATGTCTTCTCAAGTCCTCTTCCCATTTTTCATCAGATTGTTTGGGTTTTGTGTATGTGCGTGTGTGTGTGTGTGTGTGTGTGTGTGTGTGTGATGTGTTGAGTTGTATACGCTCTTTATACTTTTTGATGTTAACCTATTATCAAGTACATCATTTACAAACATTTTCCCCCATTCACTGGGTTGCTTTTTGTTTTATCGGTGGTTTCCTTTTCTGTGTGAAAGTTTTTTATTTTGATATAGTCCCAATAGTTTCACTTTGCTTTTATTTTCCTTGCCTGAGGAGACATATCCATAAATATGCTGTTAAGAGCAATGCCCAAGAGACGACTATCTATGTTTTCTTTTAGGAGTTTAATGGTTTCAGGGCTCACATTAAGGTCTTTAATCCATTTTGAGTTTATTTTTGTGTCTGGTGTAAGAAAGTGGCCCAGTTTTACTTTTTATGCATGTAGCTGTCCAGTCTTCCCAGCACCCTTTATTAAAGAGATTGTCTTTTTGCCATTGTATATCCTTGCCCCTTTTGTTAGATTAATTGACAATAGAGTTGTGGGTTTATTTCTGGGATCTCTAGGGGCGTCTGGGTGGCTTAGTAGGTTAAGCGTCCGACTTTCGCTTGGGTCATGATCTCGCGGTTCGTGGGTTCGAGCCCCGCGTCGGGCTCTGTGCTGACTGCCAGCTCAGAGCCTGGAGCCTGTTTCAGTCTGTGACTCCCTCTCTCTCTGACCCTCCCCTGCTCACGCTGTCTCTCTCTCTCCTAGAAATAAAAAAAAAAAAAAAAAAAAACTTCTGGGATCTCTATCCTATTCCACTGACTTATGCATTTGTTTTGTGCCCAGGTCTTACTGTTTTGATTACTATAGCTCTGTAGTATCTCTTGAAATCTGGGATTGTGATACCTCCAGCTTTGTTCTTCTCTCTCAAGACTGCTTTGCCTATTCACGTTTTTTTGTGGTTCCATACAAATTTTAGGATTATTTGTACTAGTTCTGTGAAAACTGCTCTTGGTTTTTAGATGTTGCATCAAATATTTGATATTGCATTCAAGCTATAGTATGTATGTGTGGGCAGTACGTACATTTTAACAATATTACTTATTCCAGTCCATGAGCATGGAAGGTCTTCGTCTCATCTTCAGTTTCCTCCATCAACGTCCTGTAGTTTCCAGAGTATAGGTCTTTCACCCCTTTAACTAAATTTATATAGGCATGTTGTTTTAATGTGAAATTTCTTGACATCTTATGACACTGAGCATCTTCTTATATGGTTATATCTTTATAACATCTTTGGTGAGGTTCTATTCAGATTTTTTGGCCTTTGTAAAGCAGGATCATTTGTTTTCTTATTATTGAGTTTTAAGAGTCCTTGTATATTTTAGATAGCAATCCTTTATTATATATAAATATATATATATATATATATATATATATATATATATTTTGTAAGTATTTTCTCCCCATCTATGACATGATCCATTTTCATAGCTTAACTAATTTTCTCATTTACCTTTATATGGCCTTGAAAACTTATAATAAGTGCATCAAATAGTATTTAGTCAGCAAGTATTTGCAGATGGACAGATAGGGTGTTTTCTCCCTATAATATGGGTTTGTAGAAAAAAAAATGTTTTCACATATTCAAGTATTCTGCAGTAATATTGATAATGAACGCCATCTACCCTCCAAAAACAAATATTTGAATTTGCTTGTAACAGAGGGAAGCTTGATGAAAATACATCAATCTGCTTTCAAGACTAGGCACTTACTTCACAGACTCAGTTGCATTTCAGTGAAGAAAACACATCTTTTTCTAACTGGTCATCCCCTGCCAGTGCAAAAAGATTTACACTATTACCCTGCCGGACTAGATAGACCAAGATGCCCACATCTTTGACCTTTGGCCTTCCCCAAGTTAACACGTTTGTTTCTTTCAGATATATTTACATTTTACTTTCAGATATATTTTACATTTTAGACATTAGAAGCAGGCTTACCCTGTCATCCTAATTGCCCAAGATAAACAACCTTTAAAAAACAGTTCCATTGCTACATCAACCCCAATGAAGTATTATGGACAATTGAGTGACTACAAAAGCATTGAAGATCATCAATCTTCAGCGTTTGCAACAAATCCTGCAGGGTCTCTAGGGCTACCCTGGAAATTGAGGTCAAAACATTTAATAGATGGGTCTGGGCTGTAAGTGCTCTGAACATTTATAGCGGAAATTTATAAAGGAATAAGATGCATGACATTATGTTCACATTACAATTTGTATTTGTAGCAGAACTCTGGAAATGGACTATGCAAGAGCTTTCTGTGAATTCCATTCCCAACAATATTTTCCTTTCTAGTTTCTTTTTTAAACAAGTATAATATGCACTTAAGCAGTGGTTGTTACTTGGATAAAATGTGCCAAATTAGATTTGCTATCCTGTCAGAAAAAGGAAATGCATCCTATATGATGACCCTGTCTTAAAAAAAAAATCTATCAAGTCTTCTTTTGTGATCTATTTACCCCCAAACACCACACCATTCTATCCCCAGTAAAATCCTTCAAGCTGATAGTGGAGGCAAGCCAGTCGGGCAAATCATCTCCCCTGCAAATTTTATGAGTTAGGGTTCTCAAGATTTAATCTCCTGTAACAAAGACTTTTTCTTCACAAGAGAGTGTTGGGGTTAGTGATCATGGTTATAGATCCCTGTCACATAAGCATTCAGTAGCATGAAATACAGTGCAAACTGCATATTAAAAACATCTACTGCAAAGGATGCACTGTTTTGATTATTGCCAAATATATTATTTGGTAAGACATTATCTTCATAGGGGTACCTCAAATGGACAGGATTCTCTTAACTAAAGACTGCCTACCAAAGAAAGTTCCAAATTCTAATGTAACACGAATGGGGAGTGGGGGGGGGCTAATCAGAAGATTCCATTTCTGCTGAAGAAGAAGAAGTATGTCATACAGGCTAGCATTTCAATTGAAGCTAGATAATGATTACAGAGGGAGAATCCCTTTCACAAGGAAAGATCGGCTTCCTATCAATAGAGCTGATGCTGCCTAACAGGGAACCAGTAACCTAAAGTCAAGGGCAGGAGTCTGGTTTCTTCACATATCTTGGAGGCTGTCCTTACAACATGAAGGAGGCCTTTTCACTTATTGTGGTGGGAACAGTAAAACCCTACTGAAGGCTTGGAAGATGGCGCACCCAAGGTACACTGACCGGCCACGACAGCCAGACTGTGACTCTGGAACATGTCAGCAGAATGACAGTTTAATACAGCAGGAGAATTTTCTGGAGTGCTATTAAATATTGAAAGAGACGAAATGTGACTAGTAATTTAGGAAATTTAAATTTTTCATCCAGTTATGCTTTCTATGCTTTATTCAACATTATATTAAATGCAGAATAGTTTAAACATTCCCTTAATTTATGAACTTATTCTGAGTGGCTACATAGGAGCTTGAGAGAGATAATTTCTCAGATGGATTCACCCACTAAAGGATGCTTGTAATTAGTCTAACATAAAGAGACAAGTAACATAAGCAATTCTGATAACAACACAGGCACACGTTTTATTGCCATTCTCTTTAACTGAAAACATTGTTTTGTGGCCTTCCCCTGTGCTACAGACAGAGTTTACCTTACTGAAGCAATATCTCCAGTGCTTTAGAAACAGTACCCCCAATAAATATTTTGTGAATGAATAAATAAATTAATGACAGAGCATACAGAAATTCAGAACCACAAATAGCTTGCTAATTGGTCTGAATGTGGGCTTTGGCGCCCCGTGGACACTTGTGCTAATGTCTATATCCTTTTACAAAAGGTTCTGGAATTCTTAATAACACAGTATCTGAAAGGACAGACTTTTATGCTTTTCGAACCTGTGAGTGAAATATGTAGAAATTCCCGAAAATAGGAAAACCTTTTTATGTATTCAGCGCTTCGTGTCTATTATCCCATCAGTAATATCTACTACTTCCCCTTGAGCTCCTTATAATTAATACTAGCTTTTTAAAAATTGCTGACATTTATGCCTTGAGCGCTTGCTCTTCCAAAGAAATATTCTGACTTACATCACAGGGAAGTTTGTATGCCAGGTGTGCATCAATATCTGTACTATTATTTTTTTCCAGCTTTCACAATAAAGGGAAGGAAAATCAGAATGCTAAATAAAATTCTGCAAAAAAAAATAATTTTCTTTCAAAGACACAACTTTCATGGTTTAAATGATTTACAGCAACGAGTTAACGTCAATAAATCTGTAGAACTGATTTCCTGAAGGAAAAGTCTCAACTATCTATTTACTCAATAATACAGAAAACTTGAGGGGCGCCTGGGTGGCTTAGTTGGTTAAGCGTCCAACTTTCACTTGGGTCATGATCTCGCGGTTTGTGGGTTCGGGCCCCGCATCGGGCTCTGTGCTGACTGCCAGCTCAGAGCCTGGAGCCTGTTTCAGTCTGTGACTCCCTCTCTCTCTGACCCTCCCCTGCTCACGCTGTCTCTCTCTCTCTCTCTCCTAGAAATAAATAAAACATTAAAAAAAAATAATACAGAAAACTTGAGACAGTTTACACAAATTAGTGTTTTGCAACAATTTCATGGATTAAAGCCACATATCCACAATTAGCTTGCAATAGATAATGGAGAAAAAGTGTTTCATATTTCCCTGCTTACGAATTTAGTAGATGTGCAGCTCATTGCCTTGCAAACCCTCCTAAATGTGACTTGTAAGCACATTTTCAAAACAGGAAATACTCAGATAGTGCAGCTTTCTATCACAATAAACATAAGATGCTTCCTACAGACATATATGATTTAGCAATATATATCTTCTTGAATAATAATTAAGTGAATTTGTTTCAATTTGGACATACAACGTATGTGCAAATACTTTTTTCTCAATTTGAAATACAAAGTAAAATAAGCACCATTTTTATAAAACAAAGCAATTTTTGGTATATAACTTGAGCACCGCTTTATGATGGATGGATATTTAGAGCTATAATTTTTTTTTCCTTTGGATAGAACACGATGTTTTTTTTATCCAGTCTGGATCTCACTCATTTTCAAGATAACTAGGGGCTAATTACAATGCTTTTTCAAACTTCAATATATGCTTGCATTGATGCTTCAGTTTTCCCAGATTGAGGCAAAAAAAACCATATGTATTTTATTATGGCAGTAAACAAAGAACCTCCTCCTATTTGTCAATGGGCTATACAGGTAGATTTTTCAACTGTGAAATACAAGATTTCTCAGCGAATTCGCAAGTTCTGTTTCTAAATCTCTCTTGCTTATTTCCCTACTCGTACTCATGGTGCCTTCCTTTTTACAGAAATTGGTTTATCACCCAGGCTAAAGTTCTTTGAATTACATGACTCTTGCTTCTCATTTGTTTCCCATAGTCAATTGATTGCCAAGTTCTATTGATTTCATTTCCACCATGTCCCATGAGGATGACCTTTCATATAGAGTACAATTATCCTAGCTGACCATTCCCATACCTCTTCCAAAGATGTGGCAATATATCCATAAATGTCCACCCAAATCCAGACTTGCTTTTGGCAGAATAATCTTCCTAAACTACAGCTCGTCATCAACGTCTTCCCAACAAACCTTCAAACTCTTCACGTCACCATGCAAATTGACTTCCAAGTCCTTACCTTGAATTAAGGCTCTCATGAGTCCCTGACTCAGCTGGCTCAACATTTACACTTGCACTGGCTTGAATGAAATACGTATCTTTCTCCACAAATACCGAGTCTTCCATTTACCCTCAGACACTAAGAGTGAGGAAAGCTGGCTGCCTAAGGACTTGGTCAGGTAAACAAGCCCTTGAGGTCCAGCTCACTAGACCACTCCAGAGTATACCCAGGGGTAAAAAAAAAAAAAAAGTTAAAAATGAAAAATGTATAATTTTCTTTAAATTATTTTCAGAATAACTGGCTTCTCCCACAGCTATATGAAAACTGCTTTGGGCTCTGGCTTCAAACTAGCTGTCCGGCCAAGCCTGCCCTACCTGTTCATCCTTTACCATGGTCCCCTGATTTAACTCTCCATTCCATTCAAATTCAGTTAATAGGATCCTGCTATACATCCTAACAGCGCTCACCTTCTCTCAGCTAGAAATGCTCTCTCTTCTCGCCCACAAAACATTTTGTACAATTCACATAAGATTTCTCACATTCTGCCTCGGGTTGTTTTTTCTCCTATTTCCTACATGTTTAATATCACAACAACCTTAAAGCCAAGCCTTCTGCTTTTTGCACCTTCCTCAAAACCCAAAATAGTGCCTGCACACAGAAGCATAATCCATACTTGCGGAGTTAAACTGAATTCATGCCACAAATGAAAAATATGTTTCCCCTCTTATTGCGTAATTGATTATGTGTCTCTCTCTTCCAAAAGACTATATGTTTTTTGTATTCCTAGAATATAAAACGTAGTGTTAGCCACATAGCAGTGTTCAAAACAAGCACAAGGAAGGAAGGAAAGAAGAAAAATAAATAAGAAAGGAAAGAAAAAGAGAGAAAGAAAAGAGAGGGAGAAAAAGAGCAAGGAAAAAGAGGGAAGGAGGGAAGAAGAGACAAGTAGAGAGAAAGAGGAGAGAGAGAAAATATTCATATGTAATTTTTTGACTTGTTAGGCTCCACTGCTTTCATAATAATACAGCTATTTGTGCAGCACTTTGATAGACAGAGTGAATTAACCCGTAAGGAAACAAGAGATGCTTGTTTCTTTTGAATCCTTCTGGTAAGACAGCCCTTAACACAGAATCACCCGCAGGGTGGTCAGCGCGTCACCCGGAGAAGCCAGCCGCTCAGCGGCCCGAGACCTCTGGAGTGGTGGCATTGTGACGAGGAAGGGCCCCTCGGCCCCACAGGGTCAGAAATGTGGGCAGCCACTGCAGTGAATCCCCTCTCAGGAGGATTCAAATTACCGAGCTCGCCCAAACCAAAGTGGCAGAATTTGAATACAACTTGGTTCTTCTAGCAAACAGGGGCAATAAGACTGTAGCTGAACGGATGAGGTCATGACCCATGTATGTTCTCCCTGCCCATATTTCTTGGTGAGTGCTGGGATCAGAACCAGGCAAGTTCTGAGTCATAACAGCATTAGGGCTAGGGCAGTTCAAGGTGTCTGTCTGCTCGGTGGTCGGTCATTCGTGCGGAACGTGGAGTTCTAGTGGCTTTATCACTTCACCAAATCTACTGATCGATCAGTGTCAAAATCTGTCACTCTGATCTTTCCTTTTCAATGTTCTATTGCCAATCCATACCTGCCTCTGCGCCCTCCCCTCCCAGCGCACCACCTTCTGATGACTGGTACATCCTTTCTTTCGCTAATGAACACATTCAGTCAGATGTTTGTCTGGTTGGGAGAAACCATCTATCTCATTAAGGTCTTCACAGCTCGGGTTTTACTCCTCGTATTCTGCTTTAACAGTTTTAACATTCCGACATGGTTTATCATTCTTAATTCTCAATTCATGGGAGATATGCCACATATGGTAAAAGCAAACACTCCTTTCAAGTATTCCTTCAAGAATTTTTAAGGTGGTCAAAAAGCACCAACTTTCAGTTATGACATAAATAAGGTCCAGGGATATAACGTACAGCATGATGATCATGGTTAACATTATCGTATTGTATATTTGAAGGCTGCTAAGAGAGTAGATCTTACAAGTTCTCATCACAAGGAAAAAATGTACAACTGCATGTGGGAATGGATGGTAACTAGGCTTAAGGTGGTGATCATTTCATCGTACTGTACATATATACAAATACCAAATCACTATGTCGGACACCTGAAAATAATGTCATATGTCAATTATATCTCAACTTTAACAATTCTTGGGGTGCCTGAGTGGCTCAGTCAGTTCAGTGTCCAACTTCGGGTCAGGTCATGATCTCACAGTTGGTGAGTTCAAGCCCTGCAGAGGGCTCTGTGCTGACAGCTTGGAGCCTGGACCCTGCTTTGGATTCTGGGTCTCCCTCTCTCTTTGCCCCTCCCCAGCTCGTGCTCTGTTTATCTGTCTGTCGCTCTCGAAATAAATAAATATTAAAACAATTTTAAATAAAGTAAAATAAAAATTCTTGGCAAACAATGATAAAACTTGGTTCTCTCCTCAAATACTAATACTCAGTATCTTGCCAATAGTTAAGAAAAAAATTATCAACCAGTTAAAATAGTAAGAAATATAACAAATGCAAAAAGTACAAACAGAACCAAATTAATGGTAAGTATTCACTAAATCTTTCAACACTAGAACAGTTAAAGGTTATAAATGGAAAGAAATCTTAATCATAATGTTTGACTATAGATCAAAATTCCAAGAGTGATGTGAATAGTTTAAGAGAGCTGAGTAGGAGCACCTGGTGGCTCAGTCGGTTAAGCATTTGACTCTTTCTTAGTTTTGGCTCATCACCATCTCATGGGTTTGTGAGATGCAGCCCCAAGTCAGACTCTGCACTGGCTGTGTGGAGCCTGTTTAGGATTCTCTCTCTCCCCTCCTCTCTCCCTGTTCCTCCCCTGCTCACACCACAAATTCTTAGAATCCAGAAGGAGAAGGCAAGTAGAGATCAGCCTTTCATTCTTCTCCATCCATTACTCCATGCTGGTGCCCCAGGACCGAGAAAGCGGGCCTGGCAACATCATCTTGCTTAGATCTTTGGGACTGACAGGTCACTGGACAGGCATTTAAAAGGAACCTGCAGAGAAAGGGGAACAGTTTCCTTTTTCTCTAGAAATGAAATCAAAAGTTAGTTGCCTTTCACAAAACAGTAGCTTCTGGGAGTGCCTTTGTCAATGAGAAACCACAGAGTCAATGGGTGCTTTATGAGCTTTACTGGTACATGTCTGTCCTCATTAATACCCATCCTCCTTGATAAGGTTTTAAGGTTGTTGATGTTTTTGCAATATCCTCTTGTTAATATTATATACTATGAAACTCCCTAACTCAACTTCTATTTTCTCCTAAAATCCAATTCCTGCTGACTTCTCTATAAACATTAAAGCTTTAAAGTCGTATTTAATAGAAATATCTGTTCCTGGAGCACCTGGGTGACTCCGTTGTTTAAGCATCCAGCTTTGGCTCCGGTCATGGTCTCACAGTTCATGGATTAGAGCCCCATGTTGGGCTCTGCGCTGATGGCTTCAGAGCCTGGAACCTGCTTCGGATTCTCTGTCTCCCTCTCTCTCTCCCCCCTTCCCACTTGTGCTCTATCTCTCAAAAATGAGTCAGGTTTAAAAAAAAACCCTCATGCACGGTCATAGTAAATTAAATGTCCACTTTAAAAAGAAACATCTGTTCTGAAAAGAGTTATCAACAAGAAAACAGCAGTAAAATGAATGTGCAACTCTGGGGGTTGAAACATAAGCAAATACTTCTTTAAGTTTTATATGACGAAGGGTAAGACATGTTGCGGTAAAGACAATGCTATGAACAGTCAGCGTTCAGGGAGAAGCTATTCGGTTCCAGGCAATGTGCTATTTCCCTATCTTTTGCTCTTTCCAGCATACACTTTCCAAAGCAGATTTGGTCCACCCAAAAATCAATTTTCCCTTAACTTTGGGGTGGCTTCTGCTGACCTGTGAACTTTACCCTGAACATGCATATGTCAAGGACACAACGCAGAAGGATCCTGTTCCTCTAGGTGAGTTGAACAGAAGCAGATACTTTTCGATGACATCCAGTGGTGTAAACTCCTGATATGTGAAACAATTAAATCCGAGAATATTAGTCATGAAGTATTAATCAATCCAGGTCACAGGTCGGTTAGCGACAGGGTGAGATTAGTCTCTTACACCTGCTGGCTCTCAGTTCTTTGTTCTTTCTTCATTCTGTCTGCGTCCTTACATTTCATCAAATGTGTGTTAAGTGTTTACATGTGCAAGGTAAATCAGCACTGAAGACTCAATTATTCATCAGAAAATAGCTTCTTAGACGTGGGATGAGAACAGAGGTCCTGTCAGACCTCTATGAATCAATCTATTCTACCTTCCTCTAGCCCCTGGTTGGGACTGGCAAGGCACTAATAATGTCTTGCGTGTGTTCCCTTCTGGCTGAGCAACAGCCTTAAGCAGATGGATTTGAACAGATACACATCTTCTCAGTAATGCCTTTTCACACCATCTCAACCGTGATTTGCACAGGCTCCTGTGGTTGGTCAGGGATGAGACTGTTGCATTTTCTACTTCTCTTGGCTCCTGGCAACTTTTTTTTTTTTTTCTTTTAAATGGCTGCACTAATGCTTCAGTGAAGCTCTATTTTTTTTTAATTTTTTTTATTTATTTCTAGGAGAGAGAGAGAGACAGTGTGAGCAGAGGAGGGTCAGAGAGAGACGGAGATACAGACTCTGAAATAGGCTCCAGGCTCTGAGCTGGCAGTCAGCACAGAGCCTGACGCGGGGCTCAAACCCACGAACCGCGTGATCATGACCTAAGCCAAAGTCGGACGCTTAACCGACTAAGTCACCCAGATGCCCCGGCTCCTGGCAACTTGTTAAGAAGATAGCTCTAATCACATTTTCAAATGAAATTAGAAACAGAAGATCATTATATACTCCCTTGGAAATTAAACCTATACAATTGTAACTATTTTTGCAATCTACACTGGCTATTTTTATTCTATGCATCTATAATCCTATAACATTAAAATCAAGACATTAAGCTTTTGAGTTTTAGGTGCTGTATTTTTTATTAATCACACATTTTCTTCTTTTTCTTAAAATTTTTTAATGTTTTATTTATTTCTGAGTGTGAGAGAGAGACAGCATGAACAGGGGAGGGTCAGAGAAAGAGGGAGACACAGAATCCAAAACAGGCTCCAGGCTCTGAGCTGCCAGCACAGAGCCCAATGCGGGGCTCAAACCCATGAACTGTGAGATCATGACCTGAGCCGGAGTCAGACGCTGAACTGACTGAGCCACCCAGGTGCCCCTAATCACACATTTTCAATATGTATTTTGAAAGATTCTGCAATCCTAGCAACTTGGAATTTGAAGTTATCTTACTTTTCACATTGAAATTCTGAAAAATAAGTTGATTCCTACCTAAGATGCATTCTATCTAATTTGAGAGAAAGCAACAGAGTGCCTGTCCATGCTGTTCTTTGGTAAATCAACTATATTTTCCCACAGCTTCCAAATTATGTATGCAAATCCTTTCACCACACTGAGCTACAATTTCCAAAAGGGTCCTCATTTTAAGGCAATCTATTCCGCAAAATTAGCATTATCTGGTTTGGATAAAAGTTGACTTGGGCACCTTGAAGAACAATTAGCTGTTAGCAAACGTCTCTTGTGGGTAAATGTTATAAAAAATGCAGGAGGTAGGAAATGAGTGGGCTAAAAATTAGGTCCTCAGTCATTGGCTGCATTTCAAGAGTCCTGTGATGACTTCAGCGAATTAGAACAAGGAGCTTAGCTCACACACTGGAACACTCCCAGAGTTATTAGGCTCATCCAGGGATCATTCAACAGTTTGTTACACACATTTCATTTTAATTGTTATAGAATTAGTGACCAAAAGGCACAGCTCTTTCCAAAAGACACAGTACATCAAACACTGGAGAACACACTTCCCCAAGTGTCCCTTCTCTATTTGAGTTCTATGCCGCCTTGTTTTAAAAAGTCTCAAGGAGTCCAGGGGACCTGCGGGGGGGCGGGGGGGAGCTCAGCTGGTTAAGCATCTGACTCTTGGTTTCAGCTCAAGACATGATCTCATGGTTTCGTGGGTTTGAGCACCACATCGGGCTCTGCGTTGGCAGTGCCAATCCTGCTTGGGATTCTCTCTCTCTCTGCCCCTCCCCCACTCATGCTGTGTTTGTCTCTCTCAAAAATAAAAAATGATAAAACTTTAAAAAAAAGTCTCAGGGGGTCTCATGACCAGGGAACAAGAGTTTTTCATTGTACACTCACTCCACCCATTAGAATTCAGGTATGCAGCTCAAGTGATTTGCTACCTGAGCTTGTCAAGATGCCACTGTGGTCTTAAAAGGCACAAGTGGGAGGAATTAGCAGCCCAAACTTTTATACAACATCACCATTGTAAGAGAAACCCCAGGGATGATGAGCAACACAAAACATGAATCTATTGACAAAGACGCCCTAAACGATAATTCATTATGATCAGATTAAACCCTACTATCGTTGTTTTTCCTTCATGCTTTTGTTTACTAAGAAGACTATGCTTTTGCTTCCTAAGAAGGAAATGAACTCTGCAGCATGTTCTTGGTGATCTACTGTTGGTTTTCCTCACCTCATAAACAATGCAGAGAAGAGTTCCATATTACGCAGCAATATTCAAGAAGTACCTCCTATGAGCCTGGCACTATGACAAAAAGCCAGAAATCACAACCAAAGCTTCAAAGGAAAAATTCATATGCCTTATGGTCACTACCTGGGGTAGTCTGTAACTATAACAAAGCACCAAGTTAATTAAAATGATATTTTAAAATCAGTGTTTACATTTTCCTTGTTATTGATACTTCTTTAAAAAAAGCTAAAGAGAAACAGCTTTTGTGTAATACGCTTTAATTATTTTTCTGTAGAGCACCAAGAAATAATGCCTCCGCTTTGAAATACTGACCTGTAAATTTCCCTTTGATAAAAAAGACTGCAAAAGAAGCTGGGAACCCAGCTGAGGTAAGAAGAAAGGGTGCCTTTTATTCATGTGGGTTAGGCAAGTGGAAGATTCTAATGAGCAAGGATAGAGAAGTGCTTTCTTCCTACTGAATAGGTAACCCACATGAATGCCCCTGGTTTACCCATTTGGCAAAACCTGAACTATTAAACACTGCCAAGTCATGGCTCAATGAATAGCTTCATTTGAGAATTCTGAACATGTCAAGGGGGCAGTGCTAGATGAACATGTTTTTATTCATCTTGGAAGCCTTGTAGGGTAATTAGGGAAGTGGGAACACTCAGATTGAGCAAGGAGTGGCATTCAGGCTATTTTTGGAACAGCCTGTGGTGGCAGCTGCTGAAAACCAAGAATTTTCCAAAGGCTACAGGGGATAGGGTAACACCCAGTGGGGCTTTTGAAGATGAGATCCAAGGTTTACGGCCCTACTAACAACTTTGGTTTGATTTCAACTTTGATTATGCACGAGGTAACACTCATATTTACCTCCATTGTTCTATTATATGCTGTTGTTCCTTCAAAAGACAGATCTAGGGCCGCCTGGGTGGCTTAAGCATCTGACTTCAGCTCAGGAAATGATCTCATGGTTCATGAGTTTGAGCCCCTCATCAGGCTCTGTGCTGACAGCTCAGAGCCTGGAGCCTGCTTGGAATTCTGTGTCTCCCTCCTTCTCTGCCCCTCCCTCTCTTGTGCTCTGTCTCTGTCTCTCAAAAACAAATAAACATTTTTTAAAAAATCAATAAAAATTAAAAAAAAAGACTGACCCAAATTGGAAGGACTGATTTTGGAGTTTTGCAAATAGCAACCACAGTGTTTGTGTTTGTGTGTGTGTGTGTGTGTGTGTGTGTGTGTGTGTATTGATGAGACAGAGAGAGAGAGAGGGAGATGGGTAGACAAAAAGGCAGACTCATCTGAACATTTTTCTGAAACAGAAAAATCTGATGTGTTTCCACTTCCCTCCCCAAGTTGAATAGCTTTAGTTCATCTTATGTGTAGCCTGAGTCCAATAAAGTGACTAAATCCTGATTCTGCTCTTTGCTCAGAACTTATTGAGAGGTTGAAAGTTGCAAGAAGCCCTGGATCTCCTGGGGAAGGTGATCAGACAGCTGCCAGGTGCTGTGGGGTGTGTGTTCTTCATGAGGGCATTATCACACCACCTGCAGCTTGGCTCTGATGGGGGACCTGTGCACAAACCAAAGAACAGGATGGTGATGGAGGCCCCGTGACGACATGCACTTCACAGCATGCCCGAAGCATCCTGTTTAGCCACAGGTTAGCCTCTCTGCTCACTCCACCCGCGAGGCGACCTGGAATTGTAGGTCTGTACAGGGAAGCTCCAAGAGTTACAACCCCTGCACTTAAGCCAGTTGTCTTTTTGTCTGACCCTCTAGGTCTACACTTCAGCACGTTGGGGCTATAATTAGAGGTTCCTAGACCAGTGGTAGTAACTGGTTTCATTAGAAACCTACCAAATGTCAACCATCCCAAGAAAAATTTCTGCTCACTGATTGTGTTATACTCCACACCTTGTATAGCTTTATCTTCTTCAATGCAACAACTTGTTTATTGGCTTTCCTTCTCTATACGCGGTGAGTTCACTGAAGACAGGGACAGTGCAATATTCCTCTTCATGTAACGTGTTCACACAACACGTAGTTGTGGCACGTAGCACACAGAACCAGGCATGGTGCACAAAGCGTTTTGTGGGATGAATGAATGAATGAAGATTAAATGATTTACTTCCTCTTGAACACTTCAGTCTCCAAAGAGCAAATGAAACCTTAGAGAATCAGGTTGAACTCACTGCAGAGGAAAGATCAGTACAGAGTCTGAAAAGAGATGTGTACTGACAGGGCTGTGGAGTCAAAGACACATCAGCTCAAATTTCCCACCACCACTAGCGATGTGACCCGGCACTATTTACATAACTTCTCTGTGTCTCATTTTACTGATCTATAAAAATACCTATCTTACAAAATTACTTGAGGTCTTAGATAATATTAACAAAAATCCTTGACCATATCTGGCACGTAGAAGGCATATAATGTGTAAAGGCTATTATTTACAAGATGCTTCAGGCCAGTGGAGGAAAAATATATCAAGGGAAACATGATCTGTGTCTGAGTCTCCATAGTCTAGTGGCACAAAGTTATTCCTTTGGGACCATTACTGACCAAGACCAAATGGCCAGGCTCTAGAGCCAAAGGACAGTAAGCCACTAAATCACTTTTTTATGAGGAAGATTAAAGCCAAGTGTTGTGCAGAAAAAAAAAAAAAAAAAACAGCAATGGGCCTCACTACAAGAATTAAAGTGCAGTGTCTATGAATATTTGCAGTCTTCTCGGCCAGTGCTCCTTCCAATGTGTTTTGCAAATACTAAGGTCACCCCAAATTTAATGACTCAGGATTAAAGAGGCAAGCATTATATATATGTATAATATCTGGTATGACCCCAAATCAGCATCACATATGTATTAATTTGGTTATTTATGGAGTCATAGCTCCTACACTACAGATGAGCCTTAGCCCCAGGTAGGAGCAATACAAGAAAATATAAGCCAGATCTCTCTTCAAAAACCTTCCAATACTAGAAAAAAAAAAGATATACAATTTATAGCTCTTCAGTCTATAAAATTCAGTAGATTGATGGTGACTACACTGTTTTTCCTTCAGGTCTCAGCAGAAACATCACTTCCTCGGGGAAGCCTTCCTAATTCCTTACAACCTGCCAGACCAGTCTGGGACCTTCCTATTCCCACAAAGCCTAGATATCTTCTCCTCTGCATTCTGAACCATATTCTGCTTCTCCGGCGTCAATCCTTGCCACTTGACTGAAGATTCCATGAGGTTAACTTCCATGAGCCTGGAACACAAGAGCTGTGAGTGCTGAGTAAGTATGAGATGACAGTCAGGACAGGCTAGTCAATGGACGCAGAGTGTCAAGCAGGACTGAGATGTCAGCACTGGAAAATGCTACAGGGAGTTGAAATCAGACCAGGAGGAAAGATAAAACTAAAATTATCCAGGACTTTGTTGGAAGCATTTGTTACGGGCAGCTTTAGAAGAATGGCAAGCAAAAGAAGAATGCATTTATTTGAGAAACCAAAGTGGAGGAAGTCAAAAAGGCAAGTGGAAACAGATTTTAAGAACACACAGATTAACAGCTAGAAGGAATCCGGTGACAGAGGCAGCAGAAAGAAGGAAGGGGTTGAAAATGTACAAAAGAGCAACTGTTAAGATGCAGAAACGCAAGCCACACATAGGGAAAAATATATTTGTAACATATATATATATATATATATATATACACACTAATATATGTATACTAATATATATACTAATATATATATACTAATAGATTTATATCCAGAATCCACAAAAAAATCCTCATATCAATTAATTTAAAAAAATCATTGAAAAATTGGTAAAAGACTTGAACAGCATCATACAAGAGGGAATTCAAATGGCCAACAGGTATGAGAAACGTGCTTACCATGCTGACGTTAAGGAAAGACTTTAAAACAATGAGCCACCATTACAACCCTACCAGAAAGGTGGAGAGAAGAACTATGAATGTAAATGTATTTGGGGGTCTGAGAGTCAGCAGTTAAGGTAGTTCAGGACTATCTTTCATTCAGCATGAGAGAAGCTGTCAGTGACATAAGTACTTAAGGTGATCTGTTAAGACTTGGAATAAGCATTCTGCGGAATGTGAGTGTATGATCTTTGGAACAAGAATATAATCCCCGTGAAAGTTTTATGGATCTGGTTAAATTGTAGAGTCTAAATGTGTATCAGCAACAATCTATACAACAGTGTTATTTGCTGGGGCATCTGGGTGGTTCAGTCAGTTAAAGATCTGACTCTTGATTTTCGCTCAGGTCAAGATCTTGCAGTTCACAGGATCAAGCCCCTCAGAGGGCTCCACGCTGACAGTGCAGAGCCTGCTTAGGATCCTTTCTCTCTTTCTCTCTCTGCCCCTGTCCTTAAGCTATTTAACTTCTCTCTCTCAAAATAAACTCTAAAAACATAGTGTTATATTCTTTGCATCATTCAAAAACCCAAGTGCATATGGGCAGCTAGACCGATACCGGGTTGACGATTTGTAGGATAGCTGTAGCAGATTGATAAAGGGACTGAAATGACTGATGAGAGAACGGCCGAACTGAGGAATCACAGTGAAGGCAGAAAGGGTAGAGATGCTGAGATGAGTAAGGAAATGGGAAGGGAAGAAGTGAGAAGGGATTTGATATGCATATCTCAGCGCGGTGGAAAAGCAGGGGTGGTGGAAGTTGGAGCTGAGGGAATACAGTATGAGACCATAGAGGCCGAGCAGCTGCCCACAACACGCAGGGGTGGCTGAGTGCCAGGATGACTAATGGCAGTGGGGTTGCTCCCTGGACAAGGGTATCTTTGACTTCCATTGTAAAATAAGAGCTCGAACCTCCCAGAGAATCCAAGGAGGAGTGTGGCTGGGGCTGGGCCAGCCAACTCTGACGGCGCTGGCGCTCACTCCCCTAGGGATCCCCCAGTGACTCCTGCTGCCAAAGCCCTGACCTCTTCTCCCCTTCACAACTCTGGGCCAAGTGAATATGCTTAATTTAATTATGTCTTAATTTACATCTATCTTAATTTAATTATATGTCAGTTCTGAAATATTAAGACTTTATTAAAGACTCAGTGAGACAAAGGGCAATTGATAGAATAACTTGAAAGCCAGATACTTTTTTTTTTATTACATGTGTATTTGTTTTTGAGAGAGAGAGATAGAGAGAGAGAGACAGAGAGAGAGAGAGAATGGGGGAGGAGCAGAGAGAAAGGAAGACAGAGAATCCTAAGCAGGCTCCATGCTGTCAGTGCAGAGCCTGATGTGGGGCTCAAACTCCCGAACCATTAGATCATGACCTGAATCAAAATCAAGAGTGGGATGCTTAACAGACTGAGCCACCCAGGCACCACTCTTTCTGTTTTTAAATACGATTTACGCATGCAGCTTGGGGCCCCCTATCTTAAGATCTTCCTGTCTAGTTCCATGCTCTAAGCAGGTCAGTTAGGATCTCTATACCTTAAACATGATGACTGAATTGAGCATTTCATATCTACTTCTCAGGACTTGCAAGAATCAACTTCATGAGTTCACAATCATAGAAGCTTTATTGATATATAGGTGCTATGTCACTAGTCACATCTCATTAAAATAGCTCCATAAAGTATAATCTTTACTTTAAATTGTGATCTTGACTTTTACTTCCCGGAAGACATGGTAGGAAAGCTCTAATTTTACCAAACATAGATCAAGTAATAAAAACTCATTTTTGCTGCAATTTATACACTGTGCCCCAACTGCCAGCCTCAGGCCATCCATCCTTCCCAACTCCCAGTGGGGAAGCTACAAGAAGGCTCAAGCTGAAATGCTCCTACTGGAGACATAAGTCCTCCAGAAATGTGGCGGTAGCTCTGGTCACCATCACCATTGCCATCATTGTTAGTCAGAGCCTAGAGTTATAGCTAATGCATTTGAAAGACAAACCATAAATCCTGACGACAGTCAGATAGGGAAAGTGCTCAGACTCACTCACTCACACCCACAGTGGGACAAGGCTACAGGGCTGCAGTGGGCAGCACTTTAAGAAGCTATAATTTTTAATGATTCCCCAGGTGTACCAATGAGTATCTTAAATGGCAGAGTTAACAAAAATGAAGAATAGTAGCCTAATTTCATAGTCCTTGGAACTCAAAAGCCTAACTCATATGAAACATCAAAGCTTTTACCCATCTCAATATCCAGTTCATCTCTTTAAACTGGTATTTCAGTATGAGCTTATGATTTCAAGTTTTCCCTTTCGACCTGGATGGCTTTGGAGAATCTGCCACTGGACACAGATGCAGTCAAGGCCAAGAATCACGAGCCACCACTTTCCTTCCTTTTTGAGTGGCAGATTTCATTGGAAAACATGCTAAAGGAGTGGACTTTTGACATACACCACTTCCTTGCTAAGAAATGTCTATAAAAAAAAGGAAATACAAATTCCTTGAAACTTAGCAATTGAAAAGGTCTATTTGCAGTAGGCCACACACACACACACACACACACACACACACAAATGTGCACACTCCAGTACACTGCATATTATCAGAAAATAATGATAATCATATCATTAACATATATAGATTCCCAACATGTATTGCTTAAACCAGTACAAGATCCAGATAATTACTGATATAAAGAAAATGTCCCCCCATTCCTGAACCCATGATATGTAGTTTTAGTGCTGTCTTAACTTTCCTTGAAAGGGAGAGCCGATCACAGCATGTAAGACCATACCAGGCCCATGGAACACATGTACATGTCATATCTAAAATAAATAATTTCACTACTTGTCCATTCTCTACAAACTCTGTTCAGGCTCTTACACTCCATCACTCTAGATCATCACGATGCCACAGTCCTGTCCAGGGTGTGCCCAGAGCAGGCAGTCAGTAAATATTTGTGACATGAATAAAAACATGAACAACATTTCTTTATTCTTTATTTTGCTTCTGGAGCCTTCTAGCCTTGTTCTTCTTCCCATTTAATCAGAATCTGTTTTTGTATAATCTTGCCTCCTGGCTCCCTGTTCTGAATTCAGTAGTCTTCCCTACCTCCCAAACTCCCTCCTGAATTTAGCCACTTCCTGACTTGCCTCTTTGGAATTTAGACCTAGGTTCCCTTACTTAGTTTCCAGATTAATGTATATTCAAAAAAAAAAAAAAGTTTTTTTTTTTTCATACTCCTTCACCCTGCAGACATTGCCTTGCACCTAGCACCCAGCACCTAGAAGGATCCCATAACTTGCAGGGGAGACATGGAGATGAAAGAGACATAGCATAGGTGAAGCCAGATTTCATTTCTACAATTTTATTGGGTTTAAATGAGCCAAATGATACTGACAATATAGGACAGTGAATAAGAACGCAAAAAGCAGATTGTGGGGTTGGTTTTCACACAGATTAGATGAGTCTACACTGGAAGCTGGCTCTGAGAGGAGCACGCTAGAGGTGTTAAAAAGAAGGACAAATAAGGACCCTTACGCTTGCCAAATTTTTTTTTTTACCAATGGCTCTGTATAAGAAAATCCTAAAAGAATAATCCATTCCTGTAATACTATAGAATATTCATTGAAATGGAATACAAAATAATTATCCTCTTAATGGACAGAATATTTTTAATAGTTTATATCATCCACTCCTAAAGATATCACTTGTATTTTCTTGTGTAATAAAAATATCTATTTCAAATTGATATTTAGCATGGTATTGAAATGCAAAATATTATATGTATGCAGGCCATAAAACCTTTGAGAATAAAAATAATTATATAAAATTTATGGGGTGCCTGGGGTGGCTCAGTCAGTTAAGCATCTGACTCTTGACTTCAGCTCAGGTCATGATCTCACAGTTTGTGAATTCAGGCCCCACATGGGGCTCTGTGCTGACACTGAGGAGCCTGCTTGGGATTCAATCTCTCTGCCTCTATCCCCATCTCAAAATAAATAAACTTTAAAAAACAAATTTGTGATTTTTTTTCTTTGCTTATTACTTTTCAAGTACATCAACTTGTTCAAATTCCAATTTGTAAACTTTCTACTCTTATTCCTAATTTGGAAACTATAAAATGCTGACAAAGAAAGCTTTTGTAAAAGAATTAAAATAAAATATCTTATAGTCTTTATGCAACATTTTTGGTGCAACTTTCCTAACGTGTGTATATTTCCTTCATGTGTTTTTAGACTTTTTTTACATCACAGTAATAAGTCTGCACCCAATTTGTGTTTCCCATTTTCATTCACTGCTGGGCATCAAGCACTTTTCTTTGTGGGTACCTAATTTTTTTTTAACTTACTTAAAAATGCAGCCTATTTTTTTATGAAAAAGATATTCCATAATTTGAGTGTCCCCTTTATTATTGGATAGTTGTCTTATTTTCATGGTTTAAGAAATGTCAAAATGAACTACTTTTGGTATTCATTTATTGAGTTTAATAATTTTTATTATGTTTTGAACGCATTATAAAAATATCTTCATTATACTGCTGCAAATATTAATCTTTTGCTTGACTTTTTCATTTCACATAGTTTTTAATCTTCATGTAATCATAGATGCCTTCTTTTGTGATTTCCTAATCTTAAAAAAAAATAGAGCATTGTCTTCCTGCAGAAACTGACAACTTAAGGTTTTATGTGCATCTTTCCCCAAGTTTCTAATCATTACTGCAATACTAATTATTAAGTGATCCTCTTCACTTTCATCTTTCTCTAATACTTCTTTTATTACTTACAAAATTCCAAAATATAAAGAAATACTTTTAGAAAACTTGTCCTGTCTTAGAGCCCTATTTTTATGCCCAAACCAGAAAAGTCTGGGTTTCAATTAATTTCTTTTTATGTTTTATTTATTTGTTTTATGTCTATACTAGCTTAAGTAGCATGTTAATTTTTATTTTATTACTCTTTACTTCAAGTGAACTTGCAAATAATTTTTTGAATTTATAGAATGTCTTCTTTAAAGTTGTGATTTAAGTTCATTAAACATATGAATTAGACTGCAGAGGATTCATATTTTTATATACTTAATATTTGCAAAATAGAGTAATAACTAGCTCTTTTGTGTGCTAAAATGGTTATTCTTCATAAGGTTTGGTATGCTTCTGTTTATAAACCTTTACCATTTCTGTGAAGTTTATGACGATTATATACTTTATGTTCTTAGAGTGTACTCTTTTCCATCATAATTTATATTTCACAATGGCTCCTATATTAAAGGAGCTTCAAAATCTGGCTAAGAAGAAAAGAAAGTACACATTTAAGGATCATATAAACAATTCAAAGGACCAAAAAACGCTCAGAGCGCTCTCTGACCCATCGCACACTCTCTGCCCCACCAGAAATGTTCCTTGCTAGCTGGCTGTGACTTCTCTAAGTCTTTTAAATTATTCATATTAAAAAGGTAATTTGCTGTTTTCTCCATTGGATGTCAAGTACTAAAAGTAGAGTAAACTCTAAAAATATTAATAAAGAGACTTATTTTTAACTCAATAAGATAATTTTCAAGCTTTTATTTATCCCATATAATATTTTTATTTCATGATTGATTTATTTTTAATTACTAGAACTATATATTTTGAAGCTGTTAATAATAGGTTAAAATTGACCATGATTTTTATTTTTTATAATTAGAAATTAAACTTTTTACTGGTCTGTCTTTGCTTTTCCATTTGAGTGGATAATCTTATTCCAATCCATACCTAAGTTTATTTAATTATGTTCCCCAGATAGAAATAAGTGATATATCAGTAGGATTATAATTTCATTTGTTGCTTCTCCTCTAATTTAATTTTGTTTATACATCTGTTCCAAAGGGTTCTTCTTGTCTATTTTGAATTAAAATAATATAATTATGTTCTGGGTTATAACTTTTTTCATCTTTACTACATAGCCACTTCTATTTTAAAATATTTTTAATGTTTTATTTTTGAGAGAGAAAGAGAGAAAGGCAGAGAGAGACAGAGTGTGAGAGGGGGAGAGGCAGAGAGAGAGGGAGACACAGAATTCAAAGCAGGCCCCAGACTCTGAGCTGTCAGCACAGAGCTGGATACGGGGCTCAAACTCACAAACCCGCAGAACCATGACCTGAGCCAAAGTCGGACACTTGACCGCTGGAGCCACCCAGGCGCCCCCTCACAGCCACTTCTCAGGAGGGTTTCCCCCAATCCCTGCCAGTCCACCTACACACAGACACTATAGACCCCACCGCCCATACAAACTGGGGTCCGAAAGGATGATCTAAACGTTGCTTCCCGTTAACAGCATCAGCCGGTTACAGCTACTATGGAACGGGAACAAAACTTGGCCAACGGAATCCTCCAATGAAAGGGAAGTGACTCTTTTTCTGACTATGGTTTTAAACATAACACCATCGTTCCTTAAAACTCGAATGTATGATTTCCTGATCAACATTCACGTTCAGAGTAGCACCTTTTTTTAGCTAAAAACAGACCGCCAAATTGACAACAAAGTACAGTGTTGCCTTTTAAATGAAGAGAAATGTGGCAAAAACAATAAAATAAAGCCTTTCTGCAACCACACAGTGTTCAATGGGTGTCGTATTTCTAAGAATAACTAACAAAAACCCTTCTTGTAATAAACCACATAGGAACATTTTCATAAAAGTCTGTGACATAAAGGATGCAACAAGACTTAGAGTATTTCATGGAGGGATTTTCCTTCTCTGAATTACCACGGACTCCTAAATTCACCAAGCATGTCTCTGAAATGATCTTGAATGTAGATCTTGTCTGTACATGAGAAAGTGTAGCGCTCAGAGAAAATTCATTTAAGCTAAACCTTTCTGTGAAGGTGGGAAAAACCCTCAAGAGTTCAGCCCTGGTGACCCCACTTGTCCATCTGAGGACACTTACTCAGCAAAATGACAGGACATGCAGCCTCCCTGGGAGACAGACTTGCGTGGACGGTGGCTTCGAAGCCTGTGGTCAGGGGCTGTCCTTCTGGCCAGGCCACTGAAACACTGCCTGCGGCTCCATTTACTGCACATGAGGCCCGTGGCGGGGCTTCGTGTGGGCACCTGTCAAGTGCGGCCCATGCCCCACACACAGCAGAGGCAGCGGAAGTAGCTACGGGGGATGAGGGAGGTTCCTTCCTTTGCAGAGCATTCTGCACTCATTTCACAAACCAGGCCAAACCAAACCGAAACACTAGTGCATAAAGCTGAAAACTGATAGACGAGCAAAACTGGTTTTCACAAACTCAAACCCACTTTATTAACAAGTGAGCAATGACTGAATTAAATACTTGCTCGGCTTTGTTAGCAGCTTAATGTTAGTATACAAACAGATTGCTTAGCGGTAAAAGACGAGCATGGGCTCCTCACGTTGGAGAAGCAAGGTCTTAGAAATACAGGGAAAGCATTTCACTCCTCATCCCCAAACTTCTCCTCATTCATTCATTCATCCGTCTGAAAAGTATTTCCTGGCAAACACCTACTCTATTCACAAGGATTCTGTGAGTGGTAGGGATACAGCGATGAGAAAACAGTCCCCTGGGCACTTGGACTTCTCAGGGTCTAGGAGGTACATCCAACACAATAAATAAATATGTAGCTAATGTTATGAAAATGCCATGAAGGACAAAAATAAGGGTTGTCATCATTCGAGGAGATTTAGGTTAGAAAATGAGAGGCTTCCCTAGAAAAGGTGACATTATGCCAACTCCTAAAAACAAAGAATAGGGGAACCTACCCACTTAGGGAAGAGTAGCGTGTGAGAAGGCTCAGGGTAGAAAGAGCATGGGACTTCTCAGGACAGAAAAAAGGCCAGTGTAGCTGCAGCAAAGCAGACAGAGGGACGTCAGGACAGCAGGATGTCAGGCTGGAGGGGAAGGCAGGGGTCAGACAGTCTCAGCTATAGACTGGGGCTGCTCATCTTAACTGGAGTGGGAAGTGCTGGCAGAATTAATACCAGGCCTGTCAAAATGCTACCTGAGCCATCCTTTGAAAGAACACCATGGCTGTCAAATGGAGAAGAGGCAGTCAAGCAATCTATTCAGCAGAAGACAGCAGTGGTCTAGCGGGGGTGGGGAGGGGTGGCTTATCACAGGCTAGTGGTCATGGCAGTGGAGAAAAGCAAGTGCATTCAAGAGCTGTCTGGAAATAGAACCTAAAAGATTTGATGATGGATCAGGAATGAGAGATGGGGGGCGGGGGAAGAGCGTGAGGTTCTCGGGTTTCTGCCCCAAGCATCTGGATAGAAGAAGGTGCCAGAGGCAGAAAAATGGCCACAGACACTGACATGGGTGACAGGGAGGGGATCGAGGGCTATTCTTTGGAATTCTCACATTAGGGAAGCCAGGAAGGAAGTGGGCAAGTGGCTGCAAGGATTAAGAGCACTGAAGGAAGTCTGGGCCAGGGAAATGAACTTGGGATGTAGAGAGCATGAGAAGAGAGGGCAGCGGATGACAAGACACGGAGTAGGAGAGAAGGCTGCCTCTGGGACTCGTCCTTGCCGTGGGAAAACGTGCAGACATCGCATGTAGAGATGGTGTAAGGAGAGAAAATGAAAAAGAGCACTATGGAAGTTAATAAAATGAGGGATTCAAGGAAAATGGTTGAGTGCAGCAAATGAAGAATGAAAAGTCAATGTTAGACTTAGCAATAAGAAAGCCATTTGCAAGAGCCATGTCAGTGGAATATCAGGAGTGAAACCACATCATGTGGGCTGAACAGTAAACTGGAAGAAAGTGAAGATCAGTGTCAAAATACACAGAGATAGGTTTTTAGAAGAATATCTTAAACATATTCTTATAATGTAGAACATAGGATTTTGTGCTTTTTAATGGTAGATAAAAAGGCATATTTATACATTATGAGGAATGATACAGTAGAAAGGGAGAGAATTTAAGAGAAAAAAAGCCCATCTAAGAAACCTGAAGCGATGAGATCAAGAGTAGACAAGTCGCCCTTAGAAAGGTGGGCTCGGAGGTAGAAAGGGGGAAATATAGTGAGTGACGATGGGGAGATGGGGGGTTTGGTGGCTTCTGTTTTCTCACTTGGTAAAATTTGCAGTGTGTGAAGGTGGAGGGTAGGGGGTGGAAGGATGAGACAGAAAAGCCTAGAAGGCTTGAAGAAGGTGGACCCTGTGTAGAAGTCACTGCAGTTTGGGAATTCACGGAACAAAACGAATGCTGTGGTAATATCTGTGACAGTACGTTTATACCAGCACCACTATATTCAATTTCCTGCACCCCTTCTACTTCCTCTCGAGGTTAACAGCACGTATACCTATCCTGGCACTTGGACATGAATGCTTGAGGTCATCCTGGCCCTCTCTCTGCACATTTCCTCCAACTTCTCATCAACCCTACACATTCAAGCTCCAAACTCCCTGGTCCCATGGCCGTTGAACTTGTTGAGGCCCTCACAGCTGCCAGACAGACACAACTGCAGTGACTTTCAGTTTTCCATCCGCCAGGCTCTCTTCTCTCTTGACACGTTTCCCCAACTCCACTACTTCATCTGCCAGGCTCACTAGAGCTCATCGTCCAACACTGGCTTATTTCTATATCTCTTTGCCTCCTTTGTTTTCTCCTGGAATCCCCTCTCCTTCTGGGCAAATTTAATTGACTCCCTCATTTCCAGGCCTACTTCTATGTGTCCAGCTCCTCATTAGACCGTGGGCTCCTCCAAACAAACAAACAAAGAAACAAATAAGACTGAATGCTTACTTCTGGGTCACCAGCGTCTAGCAGACAGGATCAGCTACAAAACTGGCAGTGCCCAGTGCAAAATGAAAATGAGGGCTTCTTGTTAAAAAATTATTCAGAGGGGCACCTGGGGGCTCAGTCAGTTGAGCGTCCGACTTCGACTCATGTCATGATCTCCCGGTTCGTGAGTTCAAGCCCCGTATTGGGCTCACTGCTGTCAGCCTGTCAGTGCTGAGCCTGCTTCAGGTCCTCTGGCCCCCTCCCTCTGCCCCTCCACTGCTTGCGCTCTTCCACCCCTCTCCCCCCCAAAATTATTAAGAATCTCAAAATGGCAATGGCAGGGCATCAAAGTAAGTGCGGGGCCCTGGGCAGCCACACAGCCATGAAGCCAGACCTGCAAGCAAAGTACCTGAAACATCTCATGTTCAAGGAATCACTGATGCATAAGTGCAGAATTTAATGAGAGCTAAATGCATTTGGTTATAACTCCTCATCCAGTAAGGCTATATTAAGATAAATAGAGCCATAGATTTGATCTGTGATACAAACCGGCTGTCTGATCTTGGGTAACTCTTTTGATCTTTACTTTCCTAATTTCTAAAATGAGAAGATTGCATTAGACAGATTCTCACCCATACTTATAAAAGTGTAGAATCCATAAATGTGCTCAGGCCTAACTCATTTGACCAGCTCTCTTCCTAGCAAAGAAAAAGAAGAAAACGGAGGAGGAGGAGGGAGAGGAGGAGACAAGAAGAGGAAGAAGATACTAACTAATTTCAGCATACCCAGGTGATCCTCTTTATTTATAAACTCAGTATCTATTAGGAACTTTAAGGGTCCCATTTGAACATGAGAATTTTAAACGAATATTATAGAAAATGAGTATAATTATGAACTTGGGACTGAACAAGAAGGTTCAAAAACTGAGGCTCAACCAGAAGTAAACTCACACTTATATGGTCAATTACAGTACGACAACGGAGACAAGATTGTACGATAGGGAAAAGACAGTCCCCTGAACAGTTACAAGTAAAAGATTGAAACTGAGCCACTTTCTTACCATACCCAAACAAACCCAAAATAGATTAGACTTAAATGGAGACCTGAAACCATAAAAACCCCTATAAGAAAATATACACAGTAACCTCTTTGACATAAGCCTTTTCTAGATATGTCTCTTCAGGCAGAGAAAACAAAAGCAAAAATAAACTATTGGGATTACATCAAAATAAGAAACTTTTGCATAGTGAAGGAAACCATCAACAAAACAACAAAGCAACCCTACTCAATGGGAGGAGGTCTTTTTTTTTTTTTGATGTTTTTATTTATTTTTGAGACACAGAGAAAGAAGGGGATGGGGAAGGGCAGACAGAAAGAGAGACAGGAACTGTCAGGCTCTCTGACAGCAGAGAGCCCAATGTGGGGCTCAAACTCAGGAGCTGTGAGATCATGAACTAGGCCAAAGTCAGACGCTCAGCCAACTGAGCCACCCAGGTGACCCAGGAGAAGATATTTTAAATGATACATCCGATAAGGGGTTAATTCCAAAATGTATAAAGAACTTTTACAACTCAATACCAAACAAACAAACAAAACCAAATAATCTGATTAAAAAAATGGGCAGAGGACCTGAATAGATATTTTTCAAAGAAGACATACAGATGGCCAAAAGACACATGAAAAGATGCCCAACATTACTAATCATCAAGGAAATGCAAATCAAAACAAAGACATATCACTTTACACTTGTCAGAATAGCCAGAATCAAAAAGCGAAGAAATAACACGTGGTGGTGAGGATGTAGAGAAAAAGGAACCCTCACACACTGTTGGTGGGAAAGCAAATTGGTGCAGCCACTGTGGAAAACACTATGGAGGTTTCCCCAAATATGAAAAATGGAACTATATGATCCAGTAATTCCACTCCTGAGTATTTACCCTAAACATTAATTCTAAAAGACATATGCACCCCTTTGTTTATTGCAGTGTTGTTTACAGTAGCCAAGATATGGAAGAAACCTAAGTATCCACTGACAGATGAATGATATGGTATATATGTACAATGGAATATTACCCACCACAAAAAAGAATGAGATCTTGCCCTATGCAACGACATGGGTAGACCTGGAGGGTATTATTCTAGGGGAAACAAGTCAGACAGGGAAAGGCAAATGCCATATGATTTCATTTATATGTGGAATATAAAAAATAAAACAAACAAAAGGCAGAAACAAACCCATAAATACTGATGGTTGCAGAGGGGACGGGAGTCAGGGGATGCGCAAATGAGTGAAGGGGAGACGGGGATACAGGCCTCTGGTTATGGAACGAATAAGTCATGAGGATGAAAGACACCACACAGGGAATATAGTCAATGGTATTATAATGGCATTGTGTGGTGACAGATGGCGGCTACACTTGAGGTGAGCACAGCATAACACAGAGTTGTCAAATCTCTATGCTATACACCAGAAACAATATAACATAATGTGTCAACTAAACTTCAATTAAAGACAAACAAAACAATGAAGCTCGGGTAGACAAAAGGGAAGGTAGAGACAGGATTTAATTCAGGCAATATTCTGTTTTCTGAGTGCCTGTGATGAGCTTCACAGGGTTCCAGACCCTGTAAATTCAATGACAAACAATCGCAGGTCCTGAACTCAAGAAGTCTGTAATCTGTATGTCTGCACATCTGAACGGACATGATTTCCCTTCCCAGGCCTGGAATTGGTGGGGGTGAAAATGGGTGTTATGCGTATGCCCACGTGATAATAAGAGAAGGAGCAGTACACAGCTGGGGTTCACAGCCTGAACGCCAGTACAAGTGCTTGGGTTAAGGGCTGAGACTCTAGAAATCAAATGGCCACTCCCTGTCCTGGACAAGCTGCATATTAACCAGAAGCCTCAGTTGTTGAGGTGGTAAATGTCTATACCTTCCTCTGGGAACTGGTGTAAACACTGAGGAAAAAAGACTACAAATGTACATTGCACCAAACAAGTGCCAGTTTATGTTTTTTCCTGTATCAACTAGGCACAGGCAAATTAATAACCATAGGGACATATTTGAAAAATTCACTCAGTATACTCCTGAGATCTACTCTGCACATGATGCATGGTCTAAGTGGGCCTGTGCTCAATAATTACACCAGTCTCTGTTCTTTTGGCTTTGTGGCTTAATATAACATTCTATTCTATTTTATATAGGGCTAGATGTCATTTTTAAAAATTAGGAAAAAAGTTTTCTTGAACTATTCTCAATATATTTTGAGGAAACTATGACCCTCAAAAGTATCCTCAATTTCCCCAATGAATCTTTCTCATCAATATCGGTTTATTCCCACATAAAATAAAAAGAAGCCATTCAAGAAAATTTAACTAAAGTGGTAATAACAGTATAAACAAATTTTAAAAACTTAAAAATATTTCTTATCTTCCAATTTTTGTTTATTCCCACCCCCTCAAAAAAAACTTTTATAAGTAAAAAGAAAAAACTTACTGGCTCTAATAAAATAATATCCCCTTCCTCCTTGGTATTTGATTCAGGAAAAAATATACCTGTAATTGTACTAATGCTAACAGGTAGCATCAGACATCTTTTAGCAGAAAGTTCTCTTAGGACATACATGATTTTAGAAATACTAAAGAAAGTTCATAAAGATTAATATTTCTAAATATTTAGGGATCCAAAAAATGAAAAAAAAGATATCAGCTGTGTTAATATTCTAAAGAGTTCCACATTTTCAATAAAAGAGGTAAGAATGTAAACACTTTTCACCATCTATAAGGGACATGCATACTGCTGAAAAATATGTTTTCCTAACAATCACACTTAAACTCATAATATACTCTGGTTGTGGTTATTCTTATGAAGATAAGAGACGGACAGGTTGAAAATGTGAGTTGATGATTATTAGCTTGTTTTTCTAAAATCAAAAACATCTTTACAAAGCTATTTTAATAAACTCCAAAGGATTCTGTAATTATTTTGTTCCACTATTTTATACTGATAAATAGTATTTAATTTTGTTATAGCAAATACGGTTTGAGGTAAGAAACAGATTAGCGGGTGGGGAGATTAACCATTTTATTGTAATGGAATCTGGCAGGAGAAGTCTTGTGACTGAATAGGAGAAAATCCATTATAGTCACTTGACTTCAAAAGGAATCTTGATGTGATTGAAGTACAAATTCAATCTAGAAAGATTTTAAAAGGTAGAGGAAAGGCATTTTATTTTTAAACATATGATGCTGTTGTGACAACTTACAAATCCTTAGGTACACTCTAGTTTCCCTGATGAACATTCGTGGGCAGACGGCCCTTCTATAGCAATTGGACACCAAAGGAAGGTATTTATTTTCTCTCCTCTGGATGCAGATTTGCAAATGTACAAGTCTAACTTTCTCTAACACCAAACTGAAAATTCAAGTTTTCAATCACTTGAAAACTTCTTGTCCTTTCTTGATATTTTGAAGATATTAATTGCAATAACTGTAGAATATCTCTAATTTCTTACTCCAGTAAATATGCTACATCCAACCCTGAAGATGAGATAATGGACTCAAAGATCTCTGAACACAGACACATGGAATTTCCTTTAAATGCTTAACCGGCATAGCACATGCAAAGTTCCCATCATGTTCAATTCCCTTACAAATTAGCGATGGTTCATGATGAAACAGGCTGTAGATAGTTCACACTCATACATTTAATTTAGATAGTCAAATGCTTTTCCAGGAACTGTGTTCACATGGCTGCCTCCTGTAAGTTATTCAGACTCTTCCTATTTCTCCTTTCTTCCACCTTTAATTGTATCCCAGCAGGAAATAACAGCACATTTCTCAGTCTCCATTTCTTCAATTTCTCCATTAAGGAGACTTCATATATCTATATTTCCATAAACGGTATTCTTTTCTCCAAACATGGAAATATTTTTAGCCCAAAAGGAATTTCAAAATCACAGCAAACAGTAAGACAAGGCGATTTTGCTCTACTCAAAGGTGGGGTGCTTTCTGAAATGATTTGATGTAGTCTCACAGATCAACCAAAAATATGTACTAATCCCCTAAGGTGCAAGTTGCTCTTGGCTAAAGCAGAACATTTACGTTGGGTGTGAAGTTACTAGGAGTATAACTCCATGGGAGCACAGATTTGCCTGTCTTGTTCACTGCTGTATCCTCAGTACAGAGAGGTTTGATGGCCCAAAGTAACTATTCAATGAACATTGTTGAAGACGCAAGTAAACAAATAAAATTAACTGAAAAAAATCTTAACAAAAAGCATAAACAAACTGTGAGTTTTACTTTATGTCTAGTAGACTTGCCAACCAAGTAGAGCAGCTAGAAAGAGAGGACTGTGCTTTGAAGGATATTACACAGAGAATTATGGGAACATGGAAATTAAAGTGCATCTCCCTTATGCTCTACTCCAATATGGCAGCTTCTCCAGAGCCTACAGCTTCTGGGTCTGTAGGCTGTGAGGAAAGCCTTGGGCTGTTCTAAGGTCTATGGACGTGGCAAGTACAATACCTCATCCCCATTCTCAAGCAGAGACCAACATTAAGAAGCATGGATTTGGCCCACAGAGACCTGTAGAGCCCTAGGGGAAGAGTGAAATCAGCTCCCCACGTGAGGGTCACATCACCCTGGCTTTCCTAAGAGGAAGTAGTTGCTGAATCAGTGGGCTGAGTGCCCCCCAACCGCTGAAGCAGTGAGATTTCAAGGAGACTGGGATGTGAGAAACAGGAAAGGTCCTTCCAGGAAGGAGAGAATGGCCAACCTACTTCAACATTTTCTTATTCTATGGAAAACCAATACTCAGGATATCCGGACAATGAGCAGACAAAGAAAATGAGCACAACCACACACACAACCACAACCAAACACACACACACACACACACACACACACACACACACACACACACACACCCATTCAAGGGGGTCTAGTGGCCAAAACAGGAATATATACCCAGTGAAATAGAGTTCCTGGAAAAGACAGAAAACTTTAATAAAAAACAATGAACACTAAAAGGATTCAATAGCACCACAAAGATGTACTTCAGCTAATAAAGATGATTTTCTAATTAGACATCTAGAAGATGAATATAAGGAAAGTATGGTTGTTTGAGACCCAAATTAGGACCCAAAGATCAATTGAAAAGAAATCACAAAGGTTAATTAAAAAAAATTACTAATACACACAAACACACATACAATTTATGTACATATACACATATCACACATGCACAAAAAGATAAGAGACTTAGAGAACAGACACAGAAGATTTAACATAAAAAAAGAGTTCCAGAAGGAGAAAAATAAACAGTTGGAAGAATCACAGTAATTAAACAAATAATGGAAATACAATTTTCAAGTCTAAGAATGAAAAGAAAACAAGAGAAAAGAGATCAGACAAATTCTGGTGAAAATTTCTTAAACTTCATCTTAAAACGTTCCAAGCAGAAAGAATAAGCTGCCTACAAAGGGGATAAAATAAAAGTGTCATGCGACACTATTTTCAACTATAGACTCTAGAAGTCAGTGGAATACCATTTACTATCTACTAAAAGGAAAGAATGAAATTCAAAATCTTATACCATTTATTTGTCAAAGTAAAAGAAAGACACTGGAGAACAGCAAAATTCAGGTAGTACACCACCTATGCTCTTTATAGGAAAAATACACTACTTACATCAATTTAAGTGAATAACAAATGAAAGAGTATAGAGATGTGTAAAGATGGGGTAATAGAAAGAGGAAAGCAGCCTCTGACATCTGGTAGCTCAGAGCCAGGTCTTGGCGTTCTCCATTTGAACATAAACAATCTTACACCACCAGCATCAGACAAGGCCCCTCTCCCTGAAGGTCATGTCAAAAAACAAGGCCACTCTGTAATCTTTTTTAACTCAGAACAAAATATGAATACTGTCCAAACCAGAAAATAGCAGACATATTCCTTTCCTAGCTCACAGCAATGATGGGTGCTACTTTACCACCTACAGCCACAGCCTCATTCACATCCACCCTCCTTGTGGATAAGAGTTATTAAGATGCCCAATCATAGAACTACACCTGCTCCTTGAGTTTCCCATCTATTTCTTTTTTTTTTTTAATGTTTTATTTATTTCTAGGAGAGAGAGAGACAGCGTGAGCAGGGGAGGGTCAGAGAGAGAGGGAGACACAGACTGAAACAGGCTCCAGGCTCTGAGCTGGCAGTCAGCACAGAGCCCGACGCGGGGCTCGAACCCGCGAACTGCGAGCATGACCTAAGCAAAAGTCCGACGCTTAACCGACTAAGCCACCCAGGCGCCCCTCCCATCTATCTCTTTAAACCATCTCCCAAATCCCTAAACCTAAACCCAAATTCTGTAAATTCCTTCTAACATCTTCTAAGGCTCCCCATGGTTTCTGATGGTATTGGCTGCCTTATCATCACAAACAAATTCAACTTGCTCAACTATGGGTGTATTCCTTGTGGTCTTCAGTGGAAGGACACTGATATTGAGTATAAAGGGAAGACGAAACAGTGGTGAGCAATGGACTTTGCCCTTTACAAAAATAGGTAAAGATAAGCTGACTGAAAATTTGTCAATAAAAAAAAAAAAAAAGGAAAGGAGAGGGGGGAAAAAAGCTTAATAACGAACCTTGAAATTGAAAAGATGAAGAGATACACTGCAAGGGAAAGTCTGATATAGGGTAGAATTAAGAGTGCCAAACTATTTGAGTAAACTCTAGCGTTGCTGAGGGTAGAACACTGGTGTACACTGAGGTAGAGAAAACTAGAAAAGTAAAAGCAATTCAAGTGATCTCACGAAGAGGGCAGGTAGAGGAAAAGGATAACCTCGTAATAAACATATTTTCATTTATTCAACAACTATGTATTGACTGCCTTACTGTATCCAAGTTATTTTTTCCAAGGACTTCAGATACAACAATAAATCAAGCCATACAGTTTTTGGCCTCGTGAAGCTTTGATTATATTGGGGAAAGATGGTAAATCAAAGACATATATGATGTGTTTTCATATAGAAAAGGTTCCTGAAGAAAAGTAAAACTGGCTAAGGAACCGAAACACAAGAGGAGATGCTCTTGTAAATACTCTGTTGAAGCGACAAGCAAGCAGAGACCTGAACAGAGTCGGGGGCACCCCACACGCCCTGGGCGGCTCAGCAAGGCAGAAGGAAAAGTGAGAGCGGATGCTCTGAATTGAGAGTATCCTTGCTGAGCTTTATAACAGCGCGAAGCCCAGTGAGCACAGCGTGATGGGGAAAAGCTGTTAAGACGAGAGGAAGCCAGGGACCGGGACCGGCAGGATTTGGGATTTTGAACAAATGGAGCATTTCCGTACAGAACAAGAAGGCATACAATCAGCAGCTACATTGATTGGAACCTGTTCCAGGCTGTTTTCTCACCTTCTCTTCTACCATCCTTAGAACACGGACTCTTCCCGGTCTTTACTCTCCGTTGCCTCACAGTGCTAATGGGGCTGCTGTGGCTCCTGGGATCATGTCCTCACACAAGAGGTCAGCAGGACAAGCAGGAATGAAGGCCGGAGTGTAAAAGCTTTTCTCCAGAAGATCTTTTTGTTTTTGGGTTTTTATTTATTTATTTTTTTGGTTTGGTTTGGTTTGGTTTTGTTTTGTGTAATCATATAAGGATTCTTCTTAGGACTCATCGATTAGACTACGTCATAGGCCTGATTTAGAGGAAACGCTGGCAAAAGGAGATGGGATGTTAATGACGCCAAGTACCCCAGGGGTAACACTAACAGTCTCAAGGAATGGGAGAGGCCACTCTTTTCCAGATTAAGGTACAAACTGGAGTTCTATTAGCAAGATAAAAAGTTAGGAGGAGGAATGGCTGTTGAGTAAGCAACCAAAAAAATCTGCCACCAAAACCCACAGCATCTACAAACTCAAGGAAGGAAATTCATGTGTCATATCAGATCTTTCAAATGTTAAGGAAGCATTTTAAATAAATTAAAAAATAAATAAATAAATAAATAAATAAAGTGTTTAATCCTAATGTAACTACTGTGTAAAATGGGAGGTGAAGAAGATTAGCAAAAAACAAGAGAATGCATTATTGTCAATTTTAACTCAATATTATCTTTATCTCATTTGAAATCAGAGATCTGAAAGCAAGGGCCACCATTCCATATTTATTTCATATTGTCGTAGAGGTTCTAGTAGTGCAATAAATGCAATAAATCATGAAAACTGAATAATCTATACAAATATTTAGAAAAAAGAAAATATAAAATGGCTACTTTTTTCTGATAGGATCAGAAAATATAAGATATTCCAGTATAAAGTAACTGGTAGAATTAATATGCAATTTGGTAAGATCATGGAATATAAGATAAATGTACAAAAATCAATAGCTTTTCTCCATTCACAATATGCACTTGGAAATGTACATCAGAATATATTTTATTGTCAACTGGTAAAAAAAAAAAAGGAGAAACACCATAAAATGTTAAGGAACACATTTAACAAGAAAGACAAGAATTCTATGGAAAAAAATTAAAATCTTCTTGATGGGAACCAATGGAAAGATACAATTATTTTCTTGGATGGATAGATTTAACCTCATGTACATTCTCTCTTTCTCTCTTTCACACACACACACACAGATTTCTAATGCATAAATTTAATCCATTTTCTATTAGAAATCAGAAGGTAAGATTTTTTTTTTTACTGGATAAAGGGATCTTAAATTTTATATGAAAGCATTTAAGAATGTCTTTTTTAAACCTGTGAAATAGAAGCATATGAATAATCCCCAGAGATATGTGTCAATATTCCTATTTTTATAGATCGCAATACTGAAACTCAGAAGCTGTCAGGCTGTCCAAGGTCACGTGGCTAGTCAGGGAACCAGGACTCAAACTCAAGTCAGCCTAATTCCAAAGCACAGAGTACTGTCTTGACATCACAGAGAATTTACAATTATTAGGAAGATTGCCTGACATACCTATTAGCTTCACTAATGCATTTTTGTTGGATATTAAACCTTATAAAAATAAGAGTCAGTCTTACATTTTTAATTTACTCATGTAATTTACTAATTATTTACCACCAAATCAATTTTATTTATTCTTTAAAATGAAAAATAAATAAAAGTATTTAATTATTAAAATTATTATTATTTGTAAGTATCTATTTACTTATATGAGCCACGAATCTACTATACTTCCCATGTCCATGTCCTAGACAAAGATATATTCCTCTAATACACATGTCCTGATTAGGTCTGCAAGGGCCTACAGTGTGATGATATGGAGTTGAAGCATACAAAAAACAAATTCAAGGAATTAAATCATTCTTGTTGAAGCCTTCGCATCCTTTTCCTTCAAACCAACCCTGGCCTTGCTAGAACTCCTAAAGTCTGAGGAGGAAGAGAGGCCACATGGATTTCCAGGAAAAGGAAGTAATCCAAGGGTCCATTTAAAAGTCCACTCACAAGAAGCTGATGTAAATATTGGAACATCACCCAAAAGGGGGAAAGGTATGTGTTTGTGTATTTGCGGAACGCTAAAAGCTTTGAGTCCTCTCAAGAATGCTAACTATGCAAGTCATAGATTTCTTGGACTCAATTTCTATAGGAAAATTTCAGAATAGAAAGACATGTCCATTCATGAACTCTGATTGAACAGAGTGCTTAATGTTCATAATGGTTCATTATGATATATTTTGTGCAATTCAAATAGAAATACTAAATGGGGAAAGGCAGTTTTTGTCAAAACTCTTCAAATAAATTCACCTCAATAAATATTTTCGGAGTCTCTATTCGGAGCAAAGAACTGGACTATGTCTAATAAAAGCTGATTAAAATACTTCATTCTCTAGGAATTTACAATCTCATGTGTAGAACAGGAATATACACCTCAAGAAATAATGTGGTGGTACCAAAGCCACTTTATGGAAGCATAAATCAAGTGGAAAGATCTATCCTACTAAAAGGATTCCAGGAGAAACTATATAAACTAGAACTGGAAGTGTTTTTTTTTTAAATATCTTTTTTAAAATTAAATTTTAATTCCAGCATCATTAACATACAGTGTTGTATTAGTTTCAGGTGCACAGTAGAGTCAACAACTCCATACATCAGCTGTGCCCCTCTTGACAAGTGCCCTCCTGGATCCCCACTGACTGTTTCACCCATCCCTCACCTACCTCCTCTCTGGAAACCATCAGTTTGTTCTCTATAGTTAAGAGCCTGGTTTTTGGCTTATTTCTCTCTCTCACTTTCTCCCTCCCTCTCTCTCTGTGCCTTTGCTCACTTGTTTCTTAAATTCCACATACGAGAGAAATCATATGGTGTTTCTCTTGCTTTGGTTTATTTTATTAGCATTATAGTCTAGTTCTCTCCATGTCATTGTAAATGGCAATACTACATTCTTTTTTATGAATGAATAATATTTATATATATATATAACATGTATATATATTATACATTGTATACACACATACACACACACACACACACCACATCTTCTTTATCCACTCCTCTATCAATGAATGCTTGGGCTGCTTCCATAGTTTGGCTACTGTAAATAATGCTACTATAAACACAGGGGTGTTGAACTGGAAGTCTTTGGTAGGCCACTGACAGGTGAGGAAGGGAAGAAGAGAAAGAAGTCATTAAGTGAGAAAACCCACGGAGTCTACAAAGTACGGGTGTGTCAAGGTGGGCCAGGCCAGCATGGAGCGCAAACGGCTGTGATGAGATGTGTGTGCTTCACAGAGGCCGTGGGCCGGGAGAGACGGGTGAAGGGAGGCAGAGATAGCAAGGAGAGAAGTGGCACGAAAGGAGTATGCAAAGACTCTGTGCTTCCTCTTTAGGCTATAGAGACACGCCAACAAAACTTTAATACGTCATGAAGGAATTCTCCAGGAATTGTTTTGCCTGACTTACGGTGAACCTGCCTTTCATTCTTTCCTATTTGATGTTTTCTGAAAGGAGATCTGTATTTAGAAATATTCCGTTAATAAATTTTCTAAAAAGCAAAAAATAGTAGAAAACATCTGTCCAAATATTTTTATTTTTATTCTATTTTATTTTTATTCTAATCTATATTCTAAGTACAGATAAGGGCCACAGACTTGTTTTCTATTGGCTCCTCCATGAAAGCTCCTTATGTCTCAATCTTTTTTTTTCTTTCCTTTTTTTTTGAAAGAGAGGGGCAGATGGAGAGAGAGAGGAGGGAGGGGAGAGAGAGAGAGAGAGAGAGAGAGAGAGAGAGAGAATTTCAAGCAGGTTCACGGTCAGCCCAACATGGGGCTTGATTCCACAGCCCTGGGATCATAACCTGAGTTGAAATCTAGAGTGGCTCATTCAACAGACTGTGCCACCCAGGCACCCCTACCTTTGGCCTCAATCTCGTACTGAAGGGAACTGGATTCTCTCCAGGTAAGGACACAAGACAGGCTCCTAATCCGCCCATCACTGACTGTCACTGGTACTTCTTCATGTTGGGATTGTTTTTGTAGATCAGAAACCAAGACTAGCTGGGCTACAGGTACTTGCTAGAGAATTCCGAACTGATTGGCACCGGGAACTTGCCAGGAATACTAATATTTGAAAGTGATAGTTTAATAGGAATCTATTCATTTAAATTATACAAGTCCTGTTTTATTAAATTGGAATATAAATAGAGGATTCCTAGACAGCATTATCTCTGGTCTACAGAGAATTCTATCATTGAAATACAGTGTAGTATTGTGTCTTCTACCATTGAGTGTGGAAATCAGAACTATTCACTTTAAAAATATTTCTGTACCTTCTTTTATATAAATAGAAAAGAAAAACACAGTCAAAGATATTGGCCACTATGTTTCACTATTTCTTTATATTTGGCCTGCTAAGATAAATTTTATATTCCTTTACTTTCAAAGTAAGGTTTATATATGCTTTTCTGTCAGAAACTAAATCCTGGACAATTTATTACAAAGGGAATAGTGTGCTGAATTTAGGAAGCTCAGAGACAAATTAATGGCCCAATGATAAGATCCTGTTGCATTCAGACATCTGGTATGATCACTTCCTTCCTATAAACCATCTCTGCACTATTTGAAAATTCAATTTGATTTAACATTTACTGAGTATCTACCATACACCAAGCAGTAGGCTAGACATTTGGGATGCAGATAGAAATATCTTATTTGGCACTTTAAAAGATACGAAAGCTACCACAAGTCCAGTAAATGGAAGAATGTACATCATAAATAAATATGTCCACATGCATAATACACATTCAATTTTCTAGGAGAAAAGTGTCTAATTTAGCCTTGCTTTTCTCCGCACACACCCCCCCATACGAGTATAGAAAATTGAGTTGGTAAATCATGTAAAGCTCTATATAAAGAAAAGCCAATTACTTTTAGGTTTCCTGGTCCAGATACGTCTGCAGGGATGTGTGCTACCCTGGTCTATTGACTCCAGAGAAGGGACTGGACAGGGATGTAATCTAAAGGTCCTTAGGTGTCAAGGTGCATCCAAAATCCAGGAAATGATATCAAGAATGGGTGGTGGTGGGGGCGCCTGGGTGGCTTAGTCGGTTAAGTGTCCGACTTTAGGTCATGATCTCGCGGTTCATGGGTTCGAGGCCCGCGTTGGGCTCTGTGCTGCCAGCTCAGAGCCTGGAGCCTGCTTCAGATTCTGTGTCTCCCTCTCTCTCTGACCCTCCCCTGCTCACACTGTCTCTCTCCCTCCTAGAAATAAATAAAAAAAATATTAAAAAAAAAAAAAAAAAGGGTGGTGGGGTTAAAAACAGCCGTGTGTCACCGAGAGCTCTGCGAACCGCACAGAGGGCAATTCATCGTAATGCAGAGCCCAGCCGGGAACAGCAGACAGACCCCAGCACAGGACAGAGCCCAGCACAGGGCTCGGGTAACCTCCAGTAACTCTGCTCCGCATAATCAGCTCCCGCCTCCACTGGTCTCAGGTTCAGCCCCTTAAACTGTAATTCTCATTCTAGGAGCACCTTAAAAGGAATCCGAGCTCTTAATAATAACATATCCAAAAGCCATAATTTCCAAAAAGAAGCTAATAGTATCTTTCTTTCTTTGTTTAGATTTCAGGTTTTCAGTATTTGTTTATTCATTTATTTTTGGGAGCCCAGCTTTTTATTGAACAGGTTACGGAAGAGGCTTAGTCAAAAAAGACGAAAGCCCATGTTATCATCAGACTCCTCTGATTCTTCTTTCTTGGCTTCCATTTTCTTCTCCTCAGCGGGACGGGGCCAGCAGAGGTGGAGGGGGCAGGACCTCTCACTGGCGCAGCACCAGCGGCTGGGCGGGTCCACCAGCCCCTACACTGCAGGCAAGGCTCCCCATGTGGCCGCGGACTTTGGCCAGGGCCTTTGCAAACAAGCCTGACCAGTAGGGTTCACCATTTACACCAGCTGCTTTAACGAAGGCACTGACCTCATCCTCCGGGACCTCATCCTAGTTCAGGATGAGGGCTGAGGAGTAGAGGCGGGCAAGCTTCGAGAGGAGAAGGAGGTCATGGTGTGGTCAAGTGCAGGGAACAGGAGCGGCGTTAGTCACCGGACGGAGGGAGGGCCTCCCCGCAAAGCTGCCTTAGCGTCCTCGGAAGGACCGAGCACCTTAGCCACAGCTGAGGAAAGCGACAGTGTCTTTTTACGTGAGCACAATATACATTTGTGTATTCTCTTGATTTTTCTCCGTCATGAAATATACAACCTAGCAGAAGCAGTAGTTTGCCAAGACCTTCTAGCTGGCAACTTCAGATCAATGGCTTAGAAGGCACACGTTCTCAGTTTTCCAGTGACTTTTTCTTCTCCAGTGAATACCTGTATTTTGGGGGCTTTCGACTTGGCGAAGTCTGGGATATATCAAGGGAAAGATAAGAGGAAAGGTTTCCTAATGAGTATTGAAGAGTCTTAGAATAGTGCTTTTTTTAATCTTCCAGAAATAGTCATGTACTTGAAATTATAGAGTCATTCTAGTATATTCCTGGACTAATACTTTAAAATACTGCTTTGCCAGTTTTCACTACAAAGAATCTGAAAACTAAAGGTCAGTTTCCCCCTCCAACTTGCTCACAGATGTCCGTCTACACCACGGACCTGGGATGTCACTGAGGCCTCAATACCACACTTACCGAAGAATTCTGACTGGCTTATATGTAGGTAACTACAGGTGACATTTTCCAGTTTCAGAGTTGACTTTTACATTTCATTCATATCATGTTTCACCCCTTTCCTCCTATTGAAATTCTACCCAGGGAGCATGATCACTACTGGATCCTGAAGCGCCACGCACTCTGATGCTAAGTTTCACAGGGCCTACCATTCCCACTAGCAGAGCCAGGACACAAACACCACAGGAAGCAGAGAGAGAGACATGGCCACCACTGCCGCCGCTGTGTTCCCCTAAGTCCTAGTCACAGGGATTACAATGACCAAACAATAGCACCCGGGGTTCCACAGTTTTCTGAGCCAGCCAGCACGGGTGCCGCAGGGGCCCACCTGCCCCTGCAGAGACACCCCCTCCCCCTCCCCACCCCCTTTGAGGGCTGCCTTTCCTAGGAGGAGCACATTCAGACATACAGGAGGCAGGCGCGGTTCTGGGCTGCGTGCTCTCAAGGCCAAAGAAAGGAAAAGCTGAAGGAGGTCACAGTTCACTGAAGGGCAGGCAGGGAGGCCAGCTTTTCCGTGGACGAGACCAGTATTTTCAGACTCTAATTTTCACATATCACCTTGGCGTTGCCTGTTGTGTGATTTCCCTTTAAGTCAATCCATCGTGCAAACTACGGAAATGTATCCCCAAAGGAATCAAAGAGCTTCGTGGGCCTGTTATACTTACTTCCTAAAGGATGCCAGATACAAAACATTGAAAATAATGTGTTCGTGCATGGATCACCAAAAACGTAAACTACTAGAAGTCACGGCTTGAAGTTACTTTCCAATCTATAACCGCGCTGGCACGTTTGAAGCATGGATACTGCCAGTTTATTGGCAAGCCAGTGAAGGCAAGCTTTCGGGACGCCGGGCTTTAGGGAGGTGTGCGACGGGTGCAGCTCTGCCCACTCCGTCAGGGGCCCTGCTCCGGGTCTTGCAGCTGCAGAGCCACGAGGCAGCCCGGCGGCTCCTCCACAGGCTGTGCCCCGCGACTGTTCTGTCAGATCATCGGCCTGGGATTTGAACCTTTAGCAGGGGGTTAGGTGTGTGTTCCCTGTAGCCCGCAATCCTCAAAACAGGGCCCTGAGACCAAAAGGCAAGGAAAGTCAGACCTTGAAGGGAAAATGGTCTAATTACCTGTTTTCCAGGAGTCCATGAGAAATTTATTAACAATCAATTGGCCATTACAGGGAATGGACATAATGGTTAACAAGACGGAAGAAACGATCTGTGCACTAACATGGCTTTTAATGAAAGGACGAAATGCAGAGCTGACTGAAGACTCCTGACAGTATAATGTCGGTAGCCGCCAGAACGAGGCGCCAGGAAAGCTAATTAGGAGGTAACTCTGCAACACATAAAAACATCTTTTTCTTAAATGGGAAACACCAGAATCATTCAGACCTTTAGCGTATTGAAAGGGAATCTACAACCGAATACCTAAACATCTTTTTAATTAAAGAAACATTTACACACAGTGAATTGCAAAGATCTTATGTATGCGATTCAATGACTTTTGACAAATGTATACACTGCGTTAGCCAACAACTCAGAGTGGAGATCCAGAAATTTCCACCATTCTCACTTGCCACCTTTTTTTTTTTTTTTTTTTTTTTTATTTCTAGGATAGAGAGAGACAGCGTGAGCAGGGGAGGGTCAGAGAGAGAGGGTGACACAGACTCTGAAAGAGGCTCCAGGCTCTGAGCTGGCAGTCAGCACAGAGCCTGACGCGGGGCTCGAACCCACGAATCGCGAGATCATGACCTAAGCGAAAGTCGGACGCTTAACTGACTAAGCCACCCAGGCGCCCCCTCACTTGCCACCTTCTATTCAACTTCTTTTTCACCTTCCGCAACCATAAGGAACTGCCATTTTGGCTTCTATCACAATAAAAGTCCTTGAACTTCAAACAAACATATTATAAAAGAACTTCCGTTTCCTTCTAGAAGTTTACATCTGGCTTCTTTCCCTCCATATAATATTTCTGAAATTAACTCATATTATTCAATGTATCTATAATTTATGCTTTCTCTTTGTAATATCACAATTTGGTTATTCATTCTTCCACTGAAGGACATTCAGGTTGTGTCCAGCTTGGGAATATTATGAAAAAAGTTACTAGAAAAACTGTGAACAAGTTTTTGTTTTGACATATATTTTCATTTTTCCTCTGTATGTACCAAGGAGTGGAATTCTGGAGCAGAGTACATATATGTTTACATTTCCAAGAAACTGCCAGTTTTTTTTCAAAGCATTTGTACCATCTTACATTCTGCCAGCAAGGTGTGAGTGTACCAGCTGCTCGACATCTCACCACCATTTGCATCGTCTGTCTTCTAGAATTAGCTATTCTGAAGGGTATGAAATAGGATTTCATTGTGATCTTAACTTCTGTTTTCCTGATGAACAATAACTGAGAATATCTTTCATATGTTTACTGCATTTTAAAGCACACTTTTCGATGTTTGTTGTTGGCATAGTGCATATCTCTTTGATATTTTAAAAACTGTTTTCACTGAATCGCAACATAATTGACATACAGCATTGTATAGGTTGAAGGTGTAGAGCATAGTAACTTGACCTGATATATTGTGAAATGATTATCACAATACGTTTAGTTAATATCCATCATCTCATATAGATGCCCACACATACACAATGTTTCTTTTTCTTGTGATGAGAACTTTTAGGGTTTACTCTGTTAGTAGCTTTCAAATATACCGTATCGCAGTACAGTGAATTTATAAACACGTTTATTATTTTTCTAGTATAGTTGGCACACAATGTTATATTAGGTTCAGGTGTCCAACATAATGATTCAACATCTCTACATGTTATACTATTATGCCAGTCTCACCACAGATATAGCTGCCATCTGTCACTGTAGAACACTATTACAACAGCATTGACTATATTCCTTATGTTGTGCTTTTTATTCTTACGAGTTATTCATTCCGTAATCAGAAGCTTGTACCGCCCACTCCCCTTCACCCATTTCGCCCAGCGTCTTCCCCCACTCAGAACCCTCTATCCGTCTGGAACCATCAGTTTGTTCTCTGTATTTATAGCTCTGATTCTGCTTGTTAACTGTTTGACTATTCATTTGTTCTGTTTTTAAATTACATATGAGTAAAATCATACAGTATTTGTTTTGTCTTTCTCTGACTTCTTTGACTTAGCATAATACCCTTTAGGTCCATCCATGTTGTTGCAAAAGGCAAGATCTCATCTTGTTTTTTATGGCTGCACAAATTCCGTGTGTGTGTGTGTGTGTGTGTGTGTGTGTGTATGTGTGTGTGTGTGTGTACATCTTCTTTATCCATTTATCTGTCTCTCGTATTTATTCATTTAATTTTTATTTATTTTTAACTAAGCTCTATGCCCAAAACATGGGCTTAAATTCACGACCCTGAGTTGTAAGCTCTCTTGACTAAGCCACCCAGCCCCTCCCCTATCTTTGATTTTTAATTGAATATATCAGGGTTTTGACTTTTTTATCCAGTCTAACAATATACAGCTTTTAAACGGAATGTTTAATCAATTTATTCGATGCAATTATTGGGTTTGCTAGGATTTTCTATAGCGGCGTAATATTTTTGCTAATTTGTCAGTTATGATTTTTATATAATTGTTCCTCCTCTCTTTCTTTAGAGTCATTTTATTTTCTCTGCTGTTTCAAAGCTACACCTCTCAAGCTATCTTTCATATTTTTTGTAGGGATTATAAATGCACCCTTTACTTATCACAGCCTAACTAAAACTTCTTATTGTACTACTTCATATAAAATATAAGAATCTTATAGCAATATGATTTCATTTATTCATATCATTTCTTTTCCATATATTTTACACCAATATGTGCTATACTACACATAATGCAATGCCATCATTTTTATTTTTATTGTCTTTTAAAAGAAATAAGTTAAAAATATTTATCTAAATATTTATCATTTCTGATGCTATTCTATGCTATTTGTGGATCTGGTTTTCTCTCTGTTATCACTTCTCTCGAGCTTGAAGAGTTTCCTTTAGCATTTCTTATAGTGTAATTCTGCTGGCAACAGATTGCTTCAGACCTTGTTTATCTGAAAACTGTCTTTATTTTATCATGACTTTTGAAGGACGTTTTTCACTTAGTGCAACATGCTAACTTACCACACTACCTTTTCCTCTTCCAAAAATTTAAAGATGACATCCATTGTCTTCTGGTCTCTGCTGTTACTGATGAAACATTAGCCATAATTCATATAGTATATATTCCTGATATATAATGTATCTTTTTGTTTTTTTCTGACAGCTTTGAAGACTTTATCTTAGGTAATCAATAGTTTGATTATAACATGTGGTTCTCTTTGTTTTTCTTAGGGTTTACTGATTTCTTGAATCTGTTAAGTTGCTTTTTTTTCATGACATTGGGAAATTTTCTATCATTACTTCTTCAAATATTCCTTTTCCCATTCTCTTCTATCAATTTTATAATGCTTCACATGTCACAAAGGTTCTGTTCATTTTTTTTACAACATTTTATCCCTTTCCTTAAAATTTTACAGTTTTTATTGGCTTCTCTTGAAGTTCACTGGTTCTTTTTTCTTAATGAGCAATCTGCTGGTAAATCCATTACAGGAATTTTTCATTTCCGATATATTACTTTAAAGTTTCAGAATTTCCGTTTGGTTCTTTTTTCACTTTCAGTTTCCCTCTCTATTTGAGCATCATTTATATGGTTTCCTTTAAATTCCTGAACACATTTATAATAGAGTTTTTAAAGTCCTTGTCTGTTCATTCCAATACCTTGATCAACCATAAGTCTGTTTCTGTTGTCTACGTTTCCTCTATATTCTGGATCACTTCTTTTATTTATTACACTTTCTTTTTTTAATTTTTTAAAAATGTTTTATTTATTTATGAGAGGAGACAGCGTGAGCAGCAGAGGGTCAGAAGGAGAGAGACACACAGAATCTGAAGCAGGCTCCGGGCTCTGAGCTGTCAGCACAGAGCCCGACGCGGAGCTCAAACCCACGAACCATGAGATCATGACCTGACCCGAAGCGGACGCTCAACCGACTGAGCCACCCAGGCGCGCCATACACTTTCTTTGAATATCAAATGTATATATGATTCTGGGCATCATGGAGTCCTGTCATATGGAGCCTGAACTGTGCTGTCCTCTAAAGGGCGTCAGGATTTGTTACCCTAATGTCAGGATCTCTGTATCCTGTCATGAATGGTTTCACGCTTTATATAGTAGGTCTGTTTTGTTTTACTCCCCAGATCTAGCACGTGACCCTTAATTTAGAGCGTAGTGACTCTTAACTCCATGGCTTACGTCATGGCTTTCGGTGGTAGCAGCTGCCTGAAGGGTGGTTATAGAGGCTTCTTTACTCTGTTCCAGCAGGAATCCAGTGGCTCCCAGGGCTGCAGGCCTTCATCTCGATGGTCATCTGTTGGTCTTGCAGTGACTTGCTGAGCTGGGCTCCACAGAGCCTCACTCTGAGCATGCGTGGCCAGGCCCACTGCCAGCGCCTTGAGACATAACCACACCAACTCCTCAGTCTCACTGTCTCTCCCTCTATTCTGCTCCACAAATTTGTCCTGACCCCCCTCCCATTACCTGCTTCCTCATATCAGCAAGACCACTGCCATCTGGGTAAGCTCCAGACCCTGCTTCGCCCTCAGAGAGCGCTACAGTGTCTCTTCTCTCAGGGTCACAGTCCTGCCCCGAGTGTCGTCTAACACCAGAAAGCACTGCCTCATGTTCTGTCCAGAGTTCTCTTGTTTATGTCAAAAGAGTAATTCAATACCAGTCACTTCATCTGCCAGAAGCAGAAGCCTACAAGTAATTAAAGCAGGATTTTAAAAATAAATAAAGTGAACTTTATTCAAAGACATATCCTAAGCCCATGTTAACTTACCTTAATCCTTTCCATAAAACAAAACAAGATTAAAATCCCCTTGCTCTGGATTTCTAAATGGGGAAACAGCTTTATATAAATACATTTCATCTCAACTTTAAAGATGACCATATATGAGATGGTTTCAGAAAAGGTGATAAATGTTAACACCACACAAGCTATGTCACATAAAGGATAATGACCCCTCTTCCTTTCCAGGGAGAGAAGCCAGTCACCACCCACAAGCCACAGCCCACAGAGGGAGAGCCGGCAACACCAGATTGCCCAGAGGGTCAGAAGTGTGAGTGACTGACATGGCTGCCATCAATAATACGCGTCCACTTCTGTGCATTGCCACAAATCTGCCCAGGTCTAAATTTAATTTTGTAGAAGACCAGATGCTCAAAAATACAAACCTCTTTCTGTTCAATTACAAACTAGTAATTATAGAGATTCAGAACATACCCTAAAAATATATATCTTCTGTATATAATTTCTAATTCAATACTGTTCTGACAGGCTCATTAGCTGAAATACATTTATTCCTTAATAACGAACTTATATTCAGTAGTATTTATCCTTGACGTTCAAAAGTAGTTAGTTTGGGGGCAGTTTCTGAAAAGGGCATTCTATTCATCATTATGAAAATTGAAACTCAGTGATCAATAAAATTTAACTACTATAAACAATTAAATTCTACAAATCAAAAGAAAAAATACACAAGTCAAAGATCAAAAGAATAGAATTTTATGTGGTAAAGGGATGAAGTACTAGGAAGAATCAAGTTCAGAAAAACCGTGAGAAAATATGTCTTTATTTATCGTTGAAAATAAAGAGTAGAAATATTAGCTGAATTCTAAAGAGAGTCAAAATAATGATTTTATTGCGATATTTGACGTAAACAAGTCAAAACTATTCCTACTGACGAAAGCATTGAAAATTGCCATTCACATTAATTTAAGCATGACTGTTTATAATTATCAATTCCTAGCCTTTTAATTTTAATCTTCCTTAGAACTCTATGGAATAGTGCCTGGAATAAATAAATGAATAAATTGGGAAATATGCCAACCTAACATACACACAAAAATCTTGATTTTTAATAGACAAAACTGAATATATAGGTATGCAAAATTAATTTGAGGCATATGCATACTTTATAGCACATCAGCTCTCATTTTTATAAATGGTCATTAGGACAGAGCTTGAGGTCAATCACTGCTTTACTTCTAGTTTTCTCTTATTAAGTCTAGTGATGTTGCCTAGCAATGTAGAGTTTTGTTTCTACTCTAAAATACTTCTCAATTACTAACTTAAAAACTAAAAATCAAAACTGACATAATAGACCTATACCAGTAACCTTCCATGCTCTTCAATCTGAATTTTTTTCCATACATTTCTAACCTATTAGGTCCTATTTAAACCCAGGAAAAAGATATCCTGAGTTTCTACATAGCTAAGTGACAGCCTTTAGGAGTTATTTTTCTTTAGCATCTAAGAAGCCGTTGGAAAATTCCAAGAAGAAAATAAATGGTAAGCTTCAAATTCAGAAGACTGAATATTGTTCCATATGTTTTCTCCATTTCAACATTAAAATAATTACAAGGCTCACATTATGGTAACAGTCACAGAAATAATTTTATGCTAATAGAATTGCATTAGAAAAATTACATATTACAAAAAATGTATACGGATTCACCAAATTAAACTAAATAATACTTTAAATATAAATTTGAAAAGATTCTTCTACTCCTTTAACAAAAATAATATTTGACCATGTTTTATAGCCCTTAGCTCTACTCTATTAGTTTTTCATAAAAACTGGTTTTTAAACTGTGAAAGGCAGGCTTTTATGGTTTTAAAAAGATGAAACTGAAGTAAATAGGCAACGAAAGAAGTAGTGGGCTTACAACTCGGGGAAAATGGCAGAGGGACTTAGAGAAAGTGTCAGACGCAACCGAATTTTATCAGTGCTGAATCCCAGAGTTTCATGGTCACAGCAGACCCCAAGGAATCAGATCGGAGACAGCACACAACCTCGCAAATGGTGGGTGAAGGGCACTGACAAAGAGGCTTTCTTTGAAAACTCTACCCAGTTCCCTCTGAGACTGCTTCTTGAGCAGGCCCATTAACTGTGACCTAAAAAGATGTACGCAAACCCTGACATAGCTTCTAATGGCTCTATGTCACATCCCTAGGATGAGACATCCCCTCTAAAGCGCTGGCCTGAGAAACTTCAGGGTTGCGGAAAAGCTTACCCTTTGTTGCAGCCAACACTTGATACGCGTCTCCCACCCTCTCTGGGGGGTAGGGGTGGCAGCTGAACTTCCACACCAGCCAGCTGGCAAACCCAGAAGGGTTTCAATGGACCAAATCCCTATCCCGCTTTTTGTAATTTTTCACTTCCCTGACTCTACAAAGCCCCTCCTCACCCCACTCCCTATTCTCTCATTCTCCCTTTAAAATGCCCCCATCACCTCTATACAAATTGAACTTGAGCTCCATACACACTGGAACTCAATAACTAATAAATTACTAATAAATAACAAATTAAAATCTATCCTCACCACTTTAACTAGTGTCAGGCTTTGTTTATTCTTGACAGTATAAGTAACTATATACAGGCACATTTTTTAAGTTTATCTATTTATTTTGAGAGGGAGAAAGAGAACAGGAGGGGCAGGAGAGACAGGAAGAGAGAGAACCCCAAGCAGGCTCCACACGTTCAGCGCAGAGCCCGATGCAGGGCTCAAACTCATGAACTGTGTGAGATCATGACCTGAGCCGAAAACAAGAGTTGGATGCTTCACTGACTTGAGCCACTCGGGCACACGGATACAGGCACATCTGCAATCTGAAGAGCCCTGACCTATCAACAGCTTCTGAAAAATTCCTCTTTTTCAAAATGGGATGCAATTTGGTCTCAGAGTAATGGATGAGTGCTTGCGGTGTGTATTTGTGCAAGTTGTCTCAGGAAAAACAGCTTAGGGCTTCTTAGGTTTTCGTTTTTCATTCCTCACACAGATAAAGAGCTCCTATGACTACCATTCTCCAGCCACCTGAATCATATAAATTCCAGGTGTATTTATAGGAGGGCGTCAAAACAGAAGAAGAACACTCTGTTAAAAAAAATTCTTAGACATGAACTTCTTGGTAATCTGTAATTAAATCTCCTTGAAATGCTTACTGCACGTCTAGTGGAGGCCAGTACTTGCCCTACTGTCCTTGAGAAGGTCAAGGGAAAGTGGGGACCACTGTTAACTCCCTCCTTGCCACCTGGGGCACTACCGGACCCACGACCATGAACTCAGGACGCCCGCTACAATGTATGAAAAGTCCATTGGGCTAGTATCTTCAAAGGGGCAGGTGCAGGGGCCAGAGTGATAAGATTCACATCTCTTCTTGGCAAGTTGCAAGAATATATGAGGAAACAGATGATTTACTGAAAGTCGGTCTCATATGACCAATATTAATTTTGTTGGCATTAATGGGGTGCCGGGCATGAACTTGTCCTAGACATACATCTTGATTTCCAGGAGAAAATACAGTACAGCCCCTTTAGGACCCTTGTAAGGAAAAGCAGCAAGTGTACTGCACAATCTAACTTTGGTGTCGTTTCATGAGTTAATTGATGGTTAAACTGTGGTCATCACACATATTTGTTACCGAGACCATTCACCACCTTAAACTAAAAAATGAGTTACGTGGTACACCGCCATTTTTAGGCTTTATTCTGTTTAAGGGGTCTTTGCTTTGGTTTGAAGAATAACTAGCTAAAAGTATAGAAGTATGTATTGGGTGATGCAAAGTGGAAAAGAGTTTAACTTTTTAATTGGATGACAAGAATTGGAAGAACTAACATTCAAGAGGTTCTCAGCTGTTTGGAATGAATGGCTGAAGCCAACACAATAATATGAACAGACATAATAGGGAAGTGCTATGTTTGGAGTTTAACCAAATTATTCTTTAAGTACAGAACAGGGGTTGGCAAACCGTGGCCCGTGAGCCAAATCTATCCCCCCTCCTGTTTCTGTAAATAAAGTTTAATTGAAACAAAACCACACCTGTTCATTTATGTATCGCCTCCGGCTGCTTTCATGCTACAATGGCTACGTGAGTGGTTGCAACAGAGACCGAAAAGCCTGCCCAAACTAAAGTATTTTTTCTGAATGTTCCCTGTCCAACAGGTATTTGGATACTTTATAAAGTGGTGGCTGCCCTGTCTCTAACCTTCCTATCCGAGAACTCAGATGGAGCCTCAGTGTTCCGAAATAGGATGCTATTTAATACCTTAGTCAAGAATTCCTCATTGTGCAGGGCTCCCCGTGCACTGAGAGGCATTAACATCTCTGCCCCTTGATAACCCATTAAGTGCCAGTAGCACCTCACACACCCCACCCCTCCCAACGCTGTCATAACCAAAATATCCTCACACAACTCCAGACACCCTTTGTAAGCAGACGGGTGCAACAATGCCCTGGGTTAAGAACCACGCTGAGATGATACGTGGTTGGAATTCCAAAGAAAAATTACTGAAGGGTCTAAATCTGGGATCTACTTCCACTCCACAAGTCTGTCCATTCACAGCCTCCTTCATTCACTTGTGCAACAAATACTGACTGAGCACCTCTTACAGGGAAGACACCATGATCCTACCACTTCATCGGAGGCTGGCTGGAGGGCAGACTTTGTCCCATCGTTTAACCACCAGTTACTGCCTCTATCATTAGTCACATCTTTTTATGAATTGCTCAGCTGAACTGTGCAGGTCGAGCAACACTTGTACCTGGCAATCCTGCCTCGAACCACAGCAGAGAGGCAAATTGCCTCTGGCTCACCACAGATCCTTGTGGGCTTTCCCTAAGTGTTGTGAAGAACAAAGCTTGAAGAACCACAGGATTTCAGCACCCTAGCAGGCCCGCTGAAGAAACATGACAGCTGAAATCAATTCTGTATCTCGGGAGAAAGGGATTATGGTAGATGACCTCTAAAGCATAATTAAAAAAAAAAAAGGAAACAGATTCTAAGTCCTTTCCAGTGCTCTCACACCAAATGGAACCCTCAGTGTCTTAAAAGAATTAAAATATAACTCTTAATACTTTTACTACATGGAAAATGTAGCACTAAGAAAGCCTTATGTTACTGGCTTGATAAAGTAGAATTGAAATTCTTAGCTCATATTACCCTGCACACCTCCTAATACTACCAGTCCAGAGTTGGGGATAATTTATTATACTTCAGCTCTTAGGCACACACTGATATTTCATTACAGACAACAAAACCAAGCTATTCTCGATTCTCTCCCTGAGTCAGTCCCATGTAGACTTTTCTTTCCAAAATTCCCAATTTCGGGTCCTGCCACAAATCTCAGGCATAAAGAAAATAGTATGAACAGACAAGCCATAGAGTTTATTGCAATAAAAAAAAAATCTCATTCGTGGCCCTATCTTGTTGTCATGAACTATTTTGTTGAAAGTTTAGGTCGCAGTAAATCTTATTTATGCTGCATTCCAATCCAGGTAGAAATAGATCCACTTTGATTTATAATTTCAATCTGTGACTCTTTGTATTGTTTTTAAGTAAAATTAAAGCAGCCTTGTTAGTACTTTGAAATTTTTTTCTAGAGAGAGAAAACTCTAAATGTGTTTCATGCTCAACACTAGGAAAATATGAGGAATATACCTTTTCTTATGACATCTAAAAATATTTTGTTTTCAATGCCAATTTTTCATTGTTTCACAAGACACCCTGAATTTCAACATAATCACCCTTCACTACCGAATACCGATACTGTAACATGTTTTCAGAGTAAACAATTGATATTTGAGTTACCAAATTCCGGAAAAAGCATGAAGACCTCCAGAGCTAAAATAAAATGAATTCATTATTTTTTTTCATTATTTGTACTTCACCAGAAATTATTACTTTTATTTTACTTAACCTAAACTACATGGAAATTTTTGAAGATAGATGGACTTATTTTACTCCAAGTGTGGTTTTTATAATTTCCCACAAAATGGTAAATCTGATAAGAATGTTTAATTATCCGTTATGAACATGCTGGAATTTTTCATCCAAAGGCAATGCCAAGAGCATTAATGAATATCATCAAATGCTACCCAACATGTCAAAGTTGTTGACCGGAAGTAACTTAAAACTGAGTATAATTGACAATATATGGCTGGATAGGAAAGCTATACCTCAAGGTGGACCCACATAGCTTGATAAGTACTAAAATGTTCAGTGATAATAAAATCTACATATTTGGACAGTGAACATGAATGTTCCAAAGCCTATTTTCACAGCTCTATAAACTTTGATGTGCTGCATGTATTAACTAGAACAGAGTATCACCTGAAGAAAGGAACATGGTCGAAGATAATTAGGATTGTACGTCCAGATAAGCAGTAGAATGAAAAGGAAAAAGAAAAAAATGGACTTCTCCAGAGATATATCATCTGACTTACCTCAGAAGCAATTTTCTAGGGAATTGGAATATGAGAAACTATAGGATTGAGAGAAAACTCCATAAACTGAGCAATTTTCAGCTTACCAAAGAGCTCTGTTGTAAAGAAGTGCTTGAAAGTTGGTTGTTTGGCATACTTTTGGGTTCAAAACGGTTTTTGAGAGCCCATGAAAGCCTAGGTAAGCCAGAGTGCTGCTGATATATTAGTAAATATTGACATATTAGTAAAGTTTCAAGCTACACATATCCACCAGGCATAAGTGTTTTACTGGGCAGTGGTCTTCTAGATTTCAGAATTACAGAGAATATGTCTATCTGCAAATTAGGTCCAGCCCTGTGACGAGAGAGGGGGGTCTTTGAGCCTGGGGGCAGCAACTGACAGTGACAGATATAGTATAGGGATGCTTTTCAGATAACAGCAGAGCAGGTTCACGTTTCAGTGACCAGAGAAGAAAAAAAGTATAGAGCCATGTGCCAGAAAGCCAATAATTGTACTTGGAAATGTTAAGACAGTTCACGTTACCTATTTAAAAGGACATCGTTCAAGTTAGTCTCCCGGGTCGGACCTCTCCAGGTTTCTGATCTCATGTACATCATTCTTATCACCCTACGAAACTAGCCTTTGTTGTATAGTAGAAAGACTCAGGGGGGCGCCTGGGTGGCTCAGTCGGTTAAGCATCCGACTTTCACTTAGGTCATGATCTCGCAGTTCGTGGGTTCAAGCCCCGCATCGGGCTCTGTGCTGACTGCCAGCTGAGAGCCTGGAGCCTGTTTCAGAGTCTGTGACTCCCTCTCTCTCTGACCCTCCCCTGCTCACGCTGTCTCTCTCTCTCTCTCTCTCTCTCTCCTAGAAATAAATAAAACATTAAAAAAAAATATATATATATATAAAAAAAAGAAAGACTCAGGGTCGCAACATTCAGGATGCAGGGCTGGATTCCCAGCTCTGCTTTACCTCCCAGTGATGTGACCTTGGGCAAGATACTTAACCTTTCTCTGTTTCACTTCTCCTATCTGTAAAATAGGGTAACACTCGCTATGTGCAGGGCAGTTGTACAAAATATGAAGAATAACATAAAATACCTAGCATAGCAGGCATTCTATAAACTGGAGCCATTATTATACCTCCCGACTTACTGAAATATTCTCTAATAATTTCTGATAATGTTAGGTCTTTAGAGAAATGTCCAGAACAGCCATTCTCCTGTCCTTCTTGCTGAGAGAACCCCAGCCCCATTCATGCAGCCAGGTGTCCTGCCTGGAAGGTGGGTCGTGCTCGACTTGGCCTTAGGAGTTCTGCACGGACTGACGGGGGTGGGGCAAGTGACCCAATTCAGATCAAGTAAATATGCAGAGAAATCTGGAAAAGATTCTCTTTCCATTTTATTTTTTTTTTTAAGTTCATGTATTTGGGATATGGGAGCGGAGTGTGAGCGGGAGAGTGGCATAGATGGAGAGCGAGAATCCCAAGCAGATTCCACACGCCCCGCGGAGCCCGATGAAGAGCTCAATCTCACAATCATGAGATCACGACCTGAGCCGAAATGGAGTCAGACACTTAACCGACTGAGCCACCCAGGCGCCCCAAGATTCTCTTTCTAAGTGAAAAGAGAGCTGCAAGAGAGAAGAGGCTGTTTTCCATCTGCCCCTTTCTTGTCTGGGATGAGTACTTTCACAGGAAAACAGAAGATTTGGAACCACTGATGGCATATTGTAGCCAGGGTGGAAGAAAGGGAATTTGGAAACATGAACCTGGAGCCCAAGCACTGCCGCACTCGTAATCCACCCAGCAACTATTTCCCTCTTGGTTTCTTGTTACATGAGATCTATTAATATCATCACTCAGTGTCTAAATGCATGCTTCTCAAACACTCTGTAATAAAGAAACCTCTTTTTCCCCAATCAGTTGAAGCCAAAATCTGTTGTAAAATACAATAAAAATAAGTTTTTAGATAACAGTCAGAGACATGAAAGTCATGATAAATTCAAATTGCTATAAATGTTTCTAAATGCTTACTTAAGTATTGAGCTCCCTACAGCTCAGAAGTGAAGTCTGAGTGCTGATACCAGTCTATGGGTCACACTTTGAGTCGCACCGACCTAAGCATCATTTACCGACATGTTTTATGCAACCAAACGCATCCCAATATTATAGGAAGCAACAACTCACTTATTGAGAATTCAGCAGATATCTATTGAGGAGCTCCTATGTGTGAACCAGGGTTCAAGCACTGTGAGGAATATAAAAACAAGCAGTGCAGGAAACTTCCATCCTTACAATGGGGGGAAATATATACAAATAATAAAAAAGTGATAATCTGGAACACTGGCACCAAGTAATAATTCAGAGAAGATAACCACTCACGTTCACATAGCATATTATCTGGCAATAGAAGTGTGACAAATAATTAGGGGGAAATATAAAAACTGCCAACACTTGACGTAGAAAACCCTGAAATCCCATTGAAATCTCATTGGAGTTCACTGAATTAGTAACCTATTAAAAATTAAACAAATGGGTTCCGTGTAAGGAAAAATGCCATGCAAGAAGACTGAATTACGTCATTTGTTGTGGTGCTGCAACTTTGAATAATCTACACAAGCCAAAATTTCTACTGTGGGACACAGAAAGAGAGTTCAATTTATTATTTGTTCTAATTCAGAAAACAGAGTTATCTATTTTTGAAAAAAACACAACATAGTAAAAATGTTTGCTTTAAATACAATTATTGTACAATGGCAGTGATGGGTACAGCCTAGTCCATCTCTTCAATGGAATATGAATTATAATTCTCAAGAGTCCCCTTAAAACTCACACTATGAGATTAACTCTTTCATGTGATGTTCCCCTTTGAGCATGTCTGAAGCTTTGATAATACACATTTGAAATAATATGTTTTCTTATTTTATTTCTTATTTTATTATTCATTATTATTTCATTGTTTATATTTCTAAATGGATTTGTCATCATTTATTGTGATGGTATGCATGTGAAGAGAAAAGTCTTAATTTTTTAAGTCTCGACACTTCCTAGCAAGAATTTTAATAAGGAAAATTATAAATAAAATTATTTTATTTTAATTTTTTTTTATGTTTTATTTATTTCTAGGAGAGAGAGAGAGAGAGACAGCGTGAGCAGGGGAGGGGCAGAGAGAGAGGGAGACACAGACTCTGAAGTAGGCTCCAGGCTCCGAGCTGGCAGTCAGCACAGAGCCCGACGCGGGGCTCGAACCCACGAACCGTGAGATCATGACCCAAGTGAAAGTCAGACGCTTAACCAACTAAGCCACCCAGGCGCCCCAAAATTATTTTATTTTAATCAATAAAAAGAAAGAATCTAGATTTTAATATATCAACCACTTACACTTTCTAAACTAGTGGCTTTAAGATTCTTTTCAGTAGTAGAACCACTTTCCCAAACAAAGCCTTAGTTCGAGTTCCGTGTTTGCTAAAACACAGAATGTTAAGTGCTCTGCTGAAAATGTTCTTAGCCTTCATGTCCTACAGAAGAAGATCAGGAGTGGAGTCCAGGGCCTCTTGACTGGGATTCTCTTACTGCTCCCCTCTGAGGAGCCAAGAGGCACTTTCTGGAACTCTAGGACTCAGGACATTTGAGCATCTGTGTGAAGGGGCACACTGGTGCCACAGCATTTTTTTTTTTAATGTTCACACCTGCTAATCTCTCTATTGGAGAAGGTATGGTAGGTTGTTTTTGTAACAGAAAACTTCATCTCTTATTGATATTTCTCATCCTTTTAGATATTACATTCCATATGGTTTGACCTTCTGCTTTGTTCACAATAATGCTGTGCGTGAATTATTTACTCATGACCATATCTATCAGTTGATCTTATCCAAATTGGCTGACAGTGAGCCACCATCCTGCACACTTTCTTCCAGCATGATTTCCTCCTGGAAGCCTCCCTGAGTGCTGTGCTCTTAGCCTGGGTTAGGTGCCTACTCAGAACTCCAAGCTTAGTTCTGTGTCCTAGCACATTATTCTGACATTACCTATTTACTTCACTATCTCCAGTCACATGACTATAGACTCTTGACGACAAGGATGAAATTTTTAAGTAAAGTTTTATTTAGTTAAGTAATCCCTATACCCAACGTGGGGCTCAAACTCATGACTGCAAGATCATACTCTTTTGACTGAACCAGGGAGGAACCCCTAATTTTTAAGTTCTCTCAAAGACAGTCATGTAGCAGTAGTAGTAGTATTAGTATAGTGAAGTAGTAAATAAAAATTATTAAGTAGTAAATAAAATAAAAATTATTTCAAACACTTTGTTAGGTAATGTTAATATTAACCACAATCTTACTATAAACATTAGCCAAAAACACTCAAACATATAACACTTATGTTACAATCCTCTGTGCTTCAGCCATTTAGTGTAACTAAACTCTGTTTATCATTACACACCACACTCCATGAGAGGAAAGCTATGTGTGCCCTATTCAGCCATTGTCTGGCATGTGCAGAACACATGTGTCACCCTCAGTAATTATACCTGAATAAATTCATGAATAAATCACTACATGCTTGGGAGAATGAATAGATATAATGGCTTCCGAGATTTGATTCATATATATCTCATCATAATTGCCATTGTGATTCCAGAGATAAGGCTCTAAAAACCCTCAGAAATAATCTTGTTGGTAGAAATGAGTTAGTTTTAAGTGTCACAAGTACATCAAATGGGAATAATAGTGTCCAAAAGTAAATTGGCACTCAGGAGAAAATGTGTACGTTGATAAAATGTATTATTAGCCTTTCAAACTCCTTGTCTTCTACATAAAGTTAATAAAAGGTAGGAAAGAAATATAAGATAGGAAAGGCAGAAAGAAGGACATGGAAAAAGAAGAGATGAAGAAAGAAGAGAAGGCAGAAGGAGGGAAAGAAAGAATGAGATCGTTCTGAAGCAAAGAACTCAACTGAAATCAGTTTTGTGCAGCACAGAATATCTTGAGAAATATGTCCCCAGGGTGCTGTTGATTTTCATCATGGTCACACATGATAATGCAGGAATTACACTGCATATTTGAATCCACCGACTTTCAGATACTTAAAATCTCATACCAAACTAATTGGGAAACAAGTATGCAATATTGAAAGTTTGGAATTGTTTCAAATTTCCTTGCACCTCCAATTCTGAAGCCACCTGTTTACAGTGTTGATGTCACACACTGAAAATGTGTACTGAAAAAACGCAACTGAAGAAGTTTCACCAATACAGAGCTTCCCAGAGACTCTAATTTAAGTGTTAATGAAAAAAGAGAACCATCTCAATGACATCATTATAAAATATGCTTTATATCATATTTAAGTGAAATCATATAATTAAAATTCATAATTTAAAAAGTAAATGGCAAATATTTGCTTTGTGGGTGGAATGTACCAATTGTATGTCTATAAACATTTACTGAAAACTTCTTACTTCTGCCTCAAAAATGGCTATATGATGATAATTTTTATGTGTCAACTTGATTGGGCTAAGGGACGCCCAAATCATTAATAAAACATTATTTCTACCACAGGCTAATATCCCTGACGATTACAGATGCAAAATGCTAGCAAACCAATTCAGCAGCACATTAAAAAGATCATTCACCATGATCAAATAGGATTTATCCCTGAGATGCAAAGATATTTCAAAACATGTAAATCAATCAATGTGATAAATCACAGCAGCAGAATAAAGGAAAAGAACCTAATGACCATTTCAATAGATGCAGAAAAAGTATGTGACAAAATTAAACACTCATTTATGTTAAAAACTCTTAACAAATTAGTCAAAGAAGTAATATATCTTAATATAATAAAGCCCATATATGACAAGTCCACTAACTTGCATCACACTCAACTGTAAAAAATTGAAAGCTTTTCTCTCATATAAGAAACAAAAAATGGCTGCCCATTCTCACCATTTCTCTTCAACACAGTAGTGAAAGCCCTAGCTAGAGCAATCAGGCAAGAAAAAGAAATAAAAGGTATCAGAATTAAAAAGGGAGTAGTAAAATTATCTCCTTTTTAAAAATTTTTAAAATGTTTTATTTATTTCTGAGAGAGAGAGAGAGAGAGAGAGAGAGAGATAGCATGAACGGGGGATGGGGGGGGTCAGAGAGAGAGGGAGACACAGAATCTGAAACAAGCTCCAGGCTCTGAGCTGTCAGCACAGAGCCCGATGTGGGGCTTGAACCCAGGAACCATGAGATCATGACATGAGCTGAAGTCACATGCTTAACCAACTGAGCCACCCAGACGACCCCCTCTTTTTTTAAAAAAAATTTTATGTTTAAATTATCTCCTTTTGTAGTTGATATTATGTTATATATAGGAAATCATAAAGGTTCAACCAAGAAACTATTAGATATAATTAATGAATCCAGTAAAGTTGCAGGATACAAAACTAACATATGAAAATCAGTAACATTGTAATATACTAGCAATAAATTGTCTGAAAAAGAAATAAAGAAATTGATCCCATTTACAATAGCATCAAAAACAATAAAATAATAAAATACTTAAGAATAAATTCAGTGAGGGAGGTAAAAGATCTGCATTCAGAAAAAAACAATCACCACCATTGATGAAAGACAATTAAATGGAACAGTATCTTGTGTTCATGGACTGGAAAAATATATATTGTTATAATGTTAATATTACCAAAAGTCATCTATAGTTTCAATGCAATCACTAGTAAGATTCCAATAGTATGTTTTACAGAAGCAGAAATAAAAACCAGTTCTCAAATTTGTATGAAACCACAGAAGACCCTGAATACCCAATGAAATCCTAAGAAAAAACAAGAAGCATCACACTTCCTGATTTCATGCTATCCTACAAAGCTACAGTCATCAAAACAGTATGGTACCTGCCTGAAAACAATCAGATAAAGGGAACAGAATCAAGGGCACAGAAATAAACCCAAGCATAAACGGTCAACTAAATTTGACAAGGAAGCCAAGATCATTCAATGGAGAAAAGAGAGTCTCTTCAATAATTGGATATTCACATGTAAAAAAGGGAAACTAGACCCTATCTTATACCACTTATAAAAATTAACTGGAAATAGACTAAAGACCTACATGTAAGACCTGAAACCATGAAAATCCTAGAAGAAAACATAAAGTTCCTTGATATAAGCTTTGGTAATAAGCTTTGGATATGACACCTAAAGCACAAGCAACAAAAGAAAAAATAAATAAATAAATGGTAGTCATCAAAATAAAACCCTTCCGTACACCAAAAAAATATATAAATAAAATAAAAATCTTTGGCAAAGTGAAAGGACAACAAATAGAATGTGAAAAAAATATTTGCAAACTGTATATCTGATATGGGATTAATATCCAAAATACATGAAGAACTCATACAACTCAATACCAAAGCAAAAACACACAAAACAATAAATAATCCAACTAGAAATGGGCCAAGGAATTGAATACACATTTCGCCAAAGAAGATCTAGGAAAGGCCAACACTACACGAAAAGATGCTCAACATGACTGGTCACTAGGGTAATACAAATTAAAATCAGATAAAATGAGATAGGAGGGGGCGAGACGGCGGAGGAGGAAGGGGCTCCGCACTGGCCCTCGCGCCCGTACCTCACACGGAAAAGATCGGAAGCCACCGGGGACCTTACAAAACCCGAGAGGCTGGGAGACAAAGGACGCAGAACCCACTGAGCGAGCCTCCTAACGTGCGTGCGAACCGGGAAGATACAATCGGGCGGGGATCGGGGACCCCAGGGTGGGAGGCGGTCCCCTCTGCCCTCTGCGGGGAGCGAGAGGGGAAGAGGAGAGAGTCCGAGACAGAAAAACCTCCGCCCGGGGGGGACCTCCGCCCGGGGCAGAGAAAGCCCGTACTTGCCAAACGCCCGCTCGCCAGGTGCCCGCGCGCCAGCCGGTCCCGGGCGCAGACCGCCGCTTCGGGCGCTCCCGCGGCCGGGCCTCAGAGCAGCGGCGCGCCTGCCGCCCCGTCCCCCGGGCGGCGGGGGCCCCGGAGGGGCCGCGCGGACGCACACCGGGCGCCGCGCTCCTGGCTGCCCGGGGCTCTGGAGGGAAGGCGCGGAGCTGAAAACTGGGACACTAGCCTGTGAGTCGCGTTTCGGGGGACGAGCCATAGAGGGACCCGGTTCTCCTCACTCCAGCGGCCCGGCGCCCCCGGCAGGCAAGCCCCGCGCATGCGCGCCAGCCCCACCCAGAGACGGAAGCAGCGACTCTGACTCCGCCCCCAGAGCGCGGCAGGGGGCCCGGAAGTGCCCGAGGGGGCTGCCTGGGAGGCTGCGTCTGAGGCACTTTCAGCGGGCGCGGGGACCGGGATCTGGAGACTGGGACTGGCCTGGGCTGAAGGGTGCAACCCACTTCGGCTGCGCCCCCGGTACGGGGAGTCTACACGCCCAAAAGACCGAGGTGCAGCGCTTGGTTCAAGAAGGGACTGGAGCGCCGTCACTCCCCTCCCCACAGCCGCCAAGGCAGAGCCCCCGCCTGAGGCACTGGATCCCGCCACGCCCATCCCTGCCCGAGAGCGGCCTTCCTTTTCTTTTTCTTTTTCCCTTTTTTTCTTTCTTTTTTTCCCCTTTTTTTTCTCTTTTTTTTTCTTCTTCTTTCTCTTTTCTCTCTTTTTTCCCCAGAACACTGACCTGATTAACGCTGGTCGCCAGCTTGCTTAAACAATCACAACGAATCCATTCTGTAGATGTAAATTCTACACCTACCGACATTTTCAGCTCTTTCTCTCAGGAATAATTAGACTATATAGTTTCTCTGGATAATTCCAGCATCCTTCTCTCACCTGTCCAACCATATTCTACCCTTTACCTCTTTGAAAAAAGCTTCTTATCCCTTCTGCCTGTTCATTCTACTTTCAATTGTGCCTCATCCCGCCCTGCCTTCTCTCTCTTTCTCTATGCTCTTCAACCAGCACTGCATATACACGGCTATTTAACTGTAGCTGGGAAATCTGGTTATATGCTTTAAAACGTTCTTTGTCCATCGCTTTTCTTCTTTTTTCCTTTTCTCTTTTCCTTTTTGACCCTTTTATGTATTTTCTACTCCCTATTATTCGCCCTCCCTCCTCCATCTTTTCTATTAACTTTTTCATTTCCCTCTCACTTTGCACGTTAGTTGAATTAGCCTGTGCGTTTATGTGCTCCTTCTCCCTGTGTGTTTGTCTGTCTGTTTTCTTTTCCAGGGCTACCTCAATAACAAGCCAGAGCACACAAGGTGGAGAGTCCCAAATATCACTACGAATAGGAAAATAAAATAACCAAGGTCCCAACGGGAGAGACCAAGAGATACCATTCAAAAAACACTCTCTGAAAGGACAGGCCCTGGACAGAGTCTTCTTGGATATAGCAGCGCTCATAGATACAGAGAGCATAACAGGTCTTTAAAACCAACAAGAGCCAGAAAGCTAACTAAAATGACAAAATGAAAGAGCTCTCCTCCAAAGAAACTCCAAGAAGAAATGACAGCTAATGAACTACTCAAAACAGATATCAGCAGCATAACTGAACAAGATTTTAGAATAATAATGGTAATATTAATAGCTGGGCTTGAAAAAAAAAACATAGGGGACATCAAAGAAACTATGGCTACAGACAGAATGGAAAATAAAAATAGACATGAAGAATTAAAAAATGTGATAAATGAGATACATAATAAATTAGAGGCCTCCAATGCACGGATGGAAGAGGCATAAAGGAGAATAAGTGATTTAGAAGACACCATTATAAAAACAAGAAGCTGACAAGAAAAGAGACAAACTCATCCAGGAACAGGAAAGAAGAATTCGAGAGCTCAGCGATACGGTCAAATGCAACAATATCTGTATCAGGAATCCCAGAAGAGGAAGAGAGAAGGAAAGGTGCTTAGGGAGTCCTGGAACAAATTAGAGCAGAGAACTTCCCCGACCTTGGGAAGGAAGTAAATGTGGAAATACAAGAGGCTCAGAGGACTCCCCTCAGATGTAACTTGAATCGATCTTCTGCACGGCATATCATAGTGAAAATGGCAAAATACAAGGACAAAGAGAGAAGTTTGAAAGGAGCTAGGGAGTAAAGGGCCCTAACATACAAGGGAAACCTATCAGAGTGGTGACAGACCTATCTACTGGAACGTCGGAGGCCAGAAAGGAATGGCAGGATATCTTCAATGTGATGAACAGAAAAAATATGCAGCCAAGAATCCTCTACCCAGCAATCCTGTCATTCAAAATAGAAGGAGAGATAAAAACCTTTCCAAACAAACAGAAATTGAAAGAATTTGTCACCACTAAGCCAGCCCTACAAGAAATCCTGAGGGGGATGCTCTGAAGGAAAGGTTGCAAGGAACAAAGATTCCAGAGACACCACCACAAACATGAACCCTACAAAAGATACGAAGACTCTAAACCCACATATTTCAATAATAACACTGAATGTAAATGGGCTGAATGCTCCAATCAAAAGATATAGGGTAGCAGAATGGATAAAAAAACAAAATCCATCTATGTGCTGTCTACAAGAAACTCATTTTAGACTGGAAGATACCTTCAGATTAAAAATAAGGGGATGGAGAAATATATATCATGCTACAGGAAATCAAAAGAAAGCCGAAGTAGCTATACTTATATCAGACAAACTGGACTTTAAATTAAAGACAATAACAAGAGATGAAGAAGGGCACTACATAATAATTAAAGGGTCCATCCATCAGGAAGAACAATCATAAATGTCTACACACTGAATATGGGAGCACCTAAATATCTAAAACAATCACAAACAGAAACAAGCTTATAGACAAGAATGTGCTAATAGCAGGAGACTTTAATACTCTGCTTACAGCAATGGATAGGTCAACCAGACAGAAAATCACTAAAGAAATAATGGACTTGAAAGACACATTGGACCAGATGGATCTGACAGATGTATTTAGAACTTTACATCCTGAGGCCAGGGAATCTACTTTCTTCTCAAGTGTGCATGGCACATTCTCCAAGATAGATCACATACTGGGACATAAAGCAGCCCTCCCTCAATAAATATAAAAGAATTGAGATTATACCATGCACACTGTCAGATCATAATGCTTTGAAACTTGAAATCAATCACAGGAAGAAGTCTGGAAAACCTCCAAAAACATGGAGGTTAAAGAACACCCTTCTAAAGAATGAATGGGCCAATCAGGCAATTAGAGATGAAACTAAAAAATATATGGAAACAAATGAAAATGAAAACACAACAATTCAAAATCTATGGGATGCGGCAAAGGCAGTCCTAATAGGAAAGTAAATTGCTCTCCAGGCCTATTTCAAGAGATTAAAAAAAGCGCAAGTCCAAAATCTAACAGCTCACCTAAAGAAACTAGAGGCAGAACAACAAGAATGCCCTAAACTGAGTAGAAGAAGAGAAATAGTAAAAATTAGAGCAGAAATAAACAACATAAAGACCAAAGAAAAAATTGAACAGATCAATGAAACCAAGAGTTGGTTTTTTGAAAAAATAAACAAAACTGACAAGCGTCTAGCCAGGCTTCCCAAAAAGAAAAGAGAGAGCACCCAAATAGACAAAATTATGAATGAAAATGGACGTATTACAACCAACCCCTCAGAAATACAAGCAATTATCAGGGAGTACTATGAAAAATTATATACCAACAAATTTGACAACTTAGAAGAAATGGACAAATTCCTAAACACACACTCACTACCAAAATTCACACGGGAAGAAAGAGAAAACATGAACAGACCCATAACGAGTGAAGAAATCGAATCAGTGATCAAAAATCTCCCAACAAATAAGAGCCCTGGACCTGATGGCTTCCCTGGGGAATTCTACCAGACATTTAAAACAGAATTAATACCAATTCTTCTCTAGCTATGCCAAAAAAAAGAAATCGAAGGAAAACTTCCACACTCATTTTATGAAGCCAGCATCACTCTGATTCGCAAGCCAGACAGAGATCCAGCAAAAAAAGAGAATTACAGGCCAATATCCTTGGTGAATACAGATGCAAAAATTCTCAACAAGATCCTTGCAAATCGAATCCAGCAGCACATAAAAAGAATCATCCACCAAGATCAAGTGGGATTCATTCCTGGGTTATAGGGCTGGTTCAACAATCACAAATCAATCAATGTGATCCATCACATCAATAAAAGAAAAGATAAAAACCATATGATCCTGTCAATAGATGCAGAAAAAGCATTTGACAAAATACAGCATCCCTTCTTAATAAAGACTCTAGAGAAAGTCGGGATAGAAGGAACCTACTTAAACATCATCAAAGCCATCTATGAGAAGCCCTCAGCTAACATCATCCTCAACGGGGAAAAACTGAGAGCTTCCCCCTGAGATCAGGAACATGACAGGGATGTCCACTCTCACCACTGCTGTTTAACATAGTGCTGGAAGTCCTAGCATCAGCCATCAGACACCAAAAGGAAATCAAAGGCATCAGAATTGGCAAAGAGGAAGTCAAACTTTCACTCTTCGCAGATGACATGATACTCTACATCGAAAACCCGACAGACTCCACCAGAAGCCTACTAGAACTGATCCAAGAATTCAGCCAAGTTGCAGGGTACAAAATCAACGTACAGAAATCGGTTGCATTTTTATACACCAACAATGAAGCAACAGAAAGAGAAATCAAGAAACTGCTCCCATTCACAATTGCACAAAAAACCATAAAATACCTGGAATAAACCTAACCAAGGATACAAGAGATCTGTATGATGAAAACTATAGAAAACTTATGAAGGAAATTGAAGAAGACACAAAGAAATGGAAAAACATTCCATGCTCATGGATAGGAAGAATAAATATAGTTAAGATGTCATTACTACCCAAAGCACTCTACACATTCAACGCAATTCCAATAAAAATTGCACCAGCATACTTCTCAAAACTAGAACAAACTATCCTAAAATTTGTATGGAACCACAAAAACCCCGAATAGCCAAAGTAATACTGAAAAATAAAACCAAAATGGGAGGTACCACCATCCCAGACTTTAGCCTCTACTACAAAGCTGTCATCATCAAGACAGTATGGTATTGGCACAAAAACAGACACATAGACCAATGGAACAGAATTGAGAACTCAGAAGTGGACCCAAAAGTATACAGCCAACTAATCTTTGATAAAGCAGGAAAGAATATCCAATGGAAAAGAGACAGCCTCTTTAACAGATGGTGTTGGGAGAACTGGACAGCAACATGCAGAAGAATGAAACTAGATAAATTTCTCACACCATGCACAAAAATAAACTCAAAATGGATAAAGGACCTGAACGTGAGACAGGAAACTATCAACATCTTAGAGGAGAAAGCAGCAAACACCCTCCTTGACCTCCACCGCAGCAATTTCTTACTTGACACATCCCCAAAAGCAAGGGAATCAAGAGCAAAAATGAACTACTGGGACCTCATCAAGATCAAAAGCTTCTGCCCAGCAAAGGGAACAATCCATAAAACGAATAGGCAACTGACAGATTGGGAAAAGATAGTTGCAAACAACATATCAGATAAAGGGTTAATATCCAGAATCTATTAGGAACTCACCAAACTCCACACCCAAAAAACAAACAACCCAGTGAAGAAATGGGCAGAAGATATGAACAGACACTTCTCCAAAGAGGACATCCAGATGGCCAACAGACACATGAAACGATGCTCAGCATCCATCCTCATCAGGGAAATACAAATCAAAACCACACTGAGATACCACCTCATGCCTGTCAGTGTGGCTAAAATGAGCAAATCAGAGAACTCTAGATGCTGGCGAGGATGTGGAGAAACGGGCACCCTCCTATACTGTTGGTGGGAATGTAAACTGGTACAGCCCCTCTGGAAAACAGTGTGGAGGTTCCTCAGGAAACTAACAATAGAACTCCCCTATGACCCAGCAATAGCACTGCTAGGAATTTACCCAAGGGATACAGAAATGCTGATGCATAGGAGCACATGTACCCCAATGTTCATAGCAGCACTCTCCACAATAGCTAAAACATGGAAAGAGCCTAAGTGTCCATCCACGGACGAATGGATCAAGAAGATGTGGTTTATCTATACCATGGAATACTACATGGCAATGAGAAACAATGAAATCTGGCTATGTGTAGCAACATGGATGGACCTTGAGGGTGTTATGCTGAGCGAAATAAGTCAGGCAGAGAAGGACAAATATCATATGTTTGCACGTATAGGAGGATTAGGAGGAACTTGACGGAGGAACAAGGGGGAGAAGAAGGGGGAAATGGTGGGGAAAGGGAGAGAGGCAAACCATGAGAGACTCTTGAATGCTGACAAAAACTGAGGACTGATGGATGTGGGGGGGAGGGGGGATGGGCATAGAGGAGGACACTTACGGGGATGAGCACTGAGTGTTATGTGGAAACTAATTTGATAATAAACTATTTGTAAAAAAAAAAAAAAAAGTAAAATAAAATAAAAAAAATCACAATGAGACATCATCTCACACCTGTTAAAATAGTCACTATCAAAAAGGAATGACATAGCAAATGCTGGCATGATGTGGAGAAGAGAGAACACTTGTGCCCTGTTGGAGGAATTGTAAATTGGTACAGCCAGTATAGAAAACAGCATGGAAAAGCCTCAAAAAGTTAATAACAACTATTATGTGATCCAGCAACTCCACTTTTGGGAATACATCCAAAGGAAATGAAAAATGAAAACACCAAATGGAAAATATATCTGCACCCCCATGTTCACGGCAATATATTCATAATATCCAAGATGTGGAAACAGCCTAAATGTTCATTGGTGGATGAACGAATAAAGAAGTTGTGTATATATATATATATACACACATACATACATATGTTATAGTATATACTGTACTATCCTATACATAGTATTATATATAATAATACGAAATATTATTTCATCCAAATTGAGGAAGTTCTACCATTTGCAATAACATGGAAGTACCCTGAAGGCATTAGGCTAAGAAAAGTCAGACATATAATACTGTATGACCTCACTTATATGTGGAATCCTTTAAAAAGAAAGAAGTCACAGAAAAAGAAAGAAGTCACAGAAAAAGAAAGAAGTCACAGAAAAAGAAATCAGATATGTGGTTACTGGAGGAGGGGGGTGACAGGAGGGGGGGGACTGGAGGGAAGTGGGCCCAAAGGCACACATTTCCAGTTATAAGTAAGTACTCGAGATGCAAGTTACAACATGATGACTTCAGCTAACCCTGCTATACGACATAGAAAAAGTTGTTGAGAGTAGATCAATACATGTGTATTTTAATTTTATTTAAATCCAAGTTAACATATAGCATCATAATGGTTTCAGGAGAAGAATTTAGTGATTCATCACTTATATACAATACAGGTGTCCTCCTCAATGATCCTTGCACGTTTAGCCCATCTTCCCACAGAGCACACCACCAGCAGCCCCATTTGCCCTCTGTTATTTAAGTCTCTTATGGTTTGCCTCTCTCTCGGTTTTATCTTGTTTTACCTTCCCTGCCTCGATGCTCATCTGTTCTGTCTCTTATATTCCAATAGGAGTGAAATCAAGTGATATTTATCTTTCTCTGACTGACTTATTCTGCTTAGCATAATGCATTCGAGTTCCATACATGTTGTTGCAAAAGAAGTATATCCTATATCCTAAGAGTTCTAACCATAAGATTTTTTTTCTTTTTTTCTTTTTATTGTATCTATATGGTAAGATGGATGTTAGTTGAACCTATAGCGATAATCATCTCACAATACATGTAAATCAAACCATGATTCTATATGCCTTAAATTTATATAATGATGTATATGAATTATTTCTCAACAAAACTGGGGGAAAACCCACATTATTTCTAGGTGTGCCTGTGGGGGTGACTTTGGGGAAAGATTAGCATTTGAATCAGTAAAGCAAATCACCTCCCAAAGGCTGGAGCATCCTCAAATCTGTTGAGGGCCAAACAAAGCCTACGGGCAGAAGAGAGAATTTGTTCTCTTTGCATTTGACATCCATCTTATCCTGTTTTTGGACAAGATAGATATAGATATATGATAGATAGGTAGGTAGGTAGGTAGGTAGATAGATAGATAGATAGATAGATAGATAGATAGATAGATGAGAGAGAGAGAGAGATGGAAAAACAAATGGAGTAGTTGAAAGAAACATGCATTTACTCTCAAAGTCTAGGCAGTAATTCTAAACAATGATTCAAGTAGACAGTTAAGAATTGATCACTTACATACCTAAATTAACATCAAGCTTCATTTTCTGTAATAGTACCTTTTATGCACCTGTTTTATCCACCATGTGCTGCCATAAGGTACGAGTTTCTGACATCACTTTTCTCTTTTGTCAGGGAAGTGGCCATGTTGGAAAATGTCGCATGGCTCCTTTCTCAGCCATATGGGTGAAAAGGGCCTAATCATAAAACACTGTTCCAGGTGGCCTCTGAGTGTCTCCATAAGAGTGTCACATTCACAAAAATACAACTGTGGAGAGGACTCATGGTGTGACACAAGCAGACGGTGGTCACAGAAGCAGTGGCACAGGCCGGCTTATGTTGTAATTTTATCGTCACGATGGAGAGCTGAACAGATCAAGCTGCAGCTGGGATTTGCAGAGTGAGGGTGGTTTGTAATGACAATTGGTATGTAAACCTCAGCGTCTGCATCTCTCATGGTGGTAAGAGGCTGATGCAGGAAACACAAGGAAGAGATGTAACTAAATATGGTGCTAAGTTCACATCGATTACATCTCATGGCACAGACAGGCCCAAGTAGAGAATAGAATCAGCTGTCAGACTTAGGAACCACCAAGAACGCTCAGAAAGCAAGTGGGTAAGGAGCGCTATGGGGCACCTTGGAAAAGGTCATCTTTGACTAATAAATCATCTTGCTATACTGTTGTCTCATTCTTTCCGCTTCTAAGAAAAAAGATGTTTAGGTATATGATTTAAAGTCTTACTGGCAACGCGCTGAACAGTTAAAGATGACCTATGTACTATTCTGATGCTGTCAACATTGGCTCAGTAACGAGGATGGGCCAGAATATACACAGTGGGACAGTGATTCCACCAGTGAAGAAAACGGGGGGTGGGCGGGACGGTGGGTTCATATATTGCTTTCAAAGTTCTGAGACAGCTCCCTGTTTTACTAATAATCCACCATTAGGCTAACAAATCTGAATTCCTTCATGTTTCCTTCTGCACCGTTTCCAAATTAGCATTCCCTTTAAATTTGACCACTACACATTCCTCAAAGTACTTCACTATGAGGAACATAACACTATCACATTATTTTGTTTAAATATATCTGATAAATGCCGACAAGGATGGATTGCTACATATCATGCTTATATTTATGCATTCCAATATTCGATGCTCATTCATCTTTTGTCTGTAGTTTATTACTGTTAAGGTCTTTATCTCCAGAACTTTCTTGTACATCGTTATCATTGCATATAATGGAATTTTTACATGAAAATGTTCCTTAATCTCACCAAATGCACCGTTTCCCCTAAGCATGGTGGTAGAACAAGAAGTCTGATGATCAGAAACTCCCAAAAACATTCAATGATTTTATTCCTCACCGCTTATATAAAGCTGATAAAACTTGCCATGATTTACTGCACTACCTTTTTTACTCACATTTAGTTCAATCTGAACAACCTATTTCTAATGTCGTCTGACTCTGCAGCTATCTTGGGTTAAGTTACAGCACATAAATGGTGCTCTTATAGCGCGAATCCTGCCACCTAGCTGTGATACTTCCTAGGAGGTCAATGAACTCCTAGAGCCCCAGAGCACCTTGAAGAAAGTCCTGCCTACAGAGCGGCTAACCATCCAGTAGCATAATTCTGATGCCTGTGGGATAAAGGTTCTCCATTGCTTTTCCTTCTGCTTTGAGTCATGGAAAGCACATAGGCATTGCAGGTGTTGCCTGACCCAAATCTAAACTTCAGATTACCTCTTAATTAAATATAATGCAAGATACATATTGACCAAAGAAGCATATTTCTGTTTTATTAAAAGGGCTTTAACTACCATTCTCCTAAGGTCATTTTAAACCTTTCCTTACGGTTTAAGTAGAATGGCAATTAATCACCACTTCAAAATCAAATCAAATTCTATAATGACTAAAACTATAAGAAACATGAAGTTCAAATGTCTGAAAATATGTTCAAAAATAATTCTCTCTTTGGGGATTGGGTATGGTCCTCTGAAATATGAGCATAATATTATTTCCTCAATATCGTAAGACAAAACTATGATCTTGAATTAGACTCCATGCATATTTTTTCAACTACCAAACAGGGTTGGCTTCAATAAGGAAAAATATATATGAAGAAAAGTAATACTCTGTACTTTGTGTCATCTTAAAAGAAAAGCCACTACGTATATCTTAAATCGAACTCCCCCCAAACCTCTGCCCTCCAGTAAAAATATAATCAGTGGTGAAGAAGTTAAAAAGTATGTGTAAAGATACTTTAGGACTAGTCAAACAAACATATTAATAATAGATTTCAGTGCTCCTCTGCATGATGTAGTCTGTGAAATGTTACAAAATGTTAAGTCTCCTACTTGTGAAATGCTTCAACAGAACCATGTGTGTGAAGGACAGATCCCTGAGGAAGATTCCATCTGTATTACCAACCACAGCTCTCTGTTCAGATGAAAAGGCTGTTAGGGACTCTTTGCAGGCTTCTTAATTGTTCAGTGGCTTCATCTAATGATTTGTCTAATTGGCCCTGCATGTAAGACGCTCAGTCAAGGGTGTGGCTGTGGCATTCAGATCTTTGACAGTCATACGCTTCAAGACAAAAAAAAAAAAAAATGCCCATCAGAGAAAGAGAAGAAAAAAATGTCTTAACCTCTCATAGGGAGAAAGGATATTTGTGAGTAGATGTCCCGATGGTATTTGTAAGTTATATCTGAACAGTGAAAGCATTTTGGAAGTGGTTTATCTGTTGAAGAAAATACAGTATGCAAAAGTTGCAGACTGTCTGGTCTGCAGAACATTTGCATTTTATTCTTTTGTTTTTAGGATAAATTGGAGTGTCTCCTGAGGGACTCCAAATATAGGGATCAGTCATGAGGGAGCAGCCTTCTACTAACAGAAGCAGAAGAGAAATAAAAGCTATTTCAAAGAGGTACAGTGTCTACTTATTACTTAAGTCACCTGGATAACGGTTTAAAAACTACCTTGTATGTAAAGAAATTGCTCGCTTAAATACTCTTTCCAACAGGTTTGGCCTGAGCCCAGAGAAACCACTCTTAATTCAGTCATAAGGTAATACGCAAAATGTTATTATCCACGTTTCTGCATTTCTCATGGTGTAAGCCACATCTCACCATCTTACCACATGGGGTAAGCCACATCTTTCATACACTCCTTCATTTCTCCATGTTTCAGTTTTCTCATCTGGAAATGGGAATATATTAACTAGCTGCCTTATGGAGATGTTATAAGAATGAAATGGGGCGCCTGGGTGGCTCAGTCGGTTGAGCGTCCGACTCCAGCTTAGGTCATGATCTCATGGTTCGTGTTTCAGATTCTGTGTCTCCTTCTCTCTCTACCCCTCTCCCATTCATCATATGTCTCTCTCTCAATAACAAATAAATGTGTAAAAATTTTTTAAGAAGAATGAAACAAGGAAACTGAGGTACAATAGGACTTTGTTCCATATTGTGACGATGATTACTTCTGTAAAAATAACATTTAGTAAAAAAATAAAAATTAAAAAAATACATGTTTTTGGCACACGCTCAACTAAATCACCTTCCAACAGCCTCCTTTAAGAATGACTACTTAGTATTTCAAGGTGTGGGAAACAGAAAACTGAAGCCCATCCCAAGCCTGGAAGAACCTGGTGTGGTTCAAGAAGATACTTTGATCTTTTTGCCATTGATTAGTTGACATCCCTGTGGAAAGAACAAATGAGAACCAGTAACTGGGACAGGGAGCCAGGCTGGGGCACTGGAGTGAGCCCACCATCACTCATGGGAATCGATTAGCACACATTCGGCAGAAATGGCTTTCCCTCATAGTGAAGGATTCTAGAGCGCAGTCAGTTACCTAGAGATGAAGTTTAGGAACCATTACCAATTCTGGGTCACTTAGTTACAAATCGGTTATCAACTACGATGTTCAGGGGGATCTGAAAATTGTTGTATAAAAGGAGTTAATATTGGAACTTTTGAAAATAAAAACTCCATTATGTTTAAACAATCTTACAGATGCACTCAAAGCAATAAATAAAACATTTCCGTTAGGAAATATACTTTCAATTCATGCATTAATTAGTTACATTAAGGGCTCATAAATCAGTCCCTCCTCGTACAAGAAAATTGGCTTTCTTCTGAGGAAAGCGCCTGCCCAGTAGCATGCTGGTAAATGTTTAATAACTGGCTCTGAGGGGTGGCAGGAGGCCTGATTTCTGGGGTTTGTGTATCTTCATGATGTAAATACTTCCACCATCATAGATTTTTAGCTACCAATATGATCTCACTGGATGCCGAGTTTGAAACAGATGCTCAATAGCGTAGTGCTATATGGAATGCCCACCTCAAATACACAACAGATAGGACAGCTTAACAGTACAATGCAGTAAAACAAACCAGAAGGGTTCTGTTTTTAATTTAATTTAAAGTTTATGCAATTAATTTTTAATTAAGGCTGAGTTTAACACTGGCTGGCAGAATTTCTAGAAACGAACAATGAACTCTCCCCAGCTGGTATAAGCCAGCTCCAGAATGTCACTGCCTGCATCTGCTATTCCTCATCCAGATAAAAGGCACATGTATAGAAGGGAAGCTAGAAACTGAAAGCAAGAAACATTCTATTTCTATTTATTTATTTATTCATGCATTCGTTCATTCATTTTTGAGAGACAGAGAGAGAGAGAGAGAGGGTGCACATGTGCACATGGAGGAGGGGTAGAGGCAGAGAGAGAATCTTAAGCAGGGTCCACATCCAGCGTGGAGCCTGACTTGGGGCTCAATCTCAGGACCATGAGGTCGTGACAGTCTAGAGATCACGACCTGAGCAGAATCAAGAGTCAGAGGCTTAACCAGTTGAGCCACCCAGGTGCCCTGAGAAATGTGATTTAAATATAAGGACAGCTTTGCTAACAGTGGAAGTTTCCATTCTCAGAGATATTTGAGAATCAACAGGAGAGACTTCAGTATTGAAGAGTCATGCATAGTCCTGACATGGTGCTGAAGACAGTTCTAGACAATTTCTTGAGGACCCCTCAAATCTAAGATAGGTTACCTTTAATTTATATTTTAAATACAAATTGATAAAGAACTGCCATTAACGAGAATTTTAGATTTCCCGTTTTCTTAATCATGATCAGTTACGGCTAGTTATCAGTACAGGAAACATAACCTGACTGTAGAGCATTCTTCTTTGTACCAATTTAATTAACCGATTTAACCAATCAACCTCTATCGCCTGGGGCTTGCCAGATGCAAGCACTTATTATACTACATATTAATCAATAGCAAAGTACAGCCACATCTCTAATTACTGGAATAGAGAGAAACCGTCAGAAATATATTTACGACTTATCATCACATCCATTGAGCTCATATCTCTTACGAGAATCTGATAGCTAAAATCCTATTCCAATACCTCTCGTTAATAAAGGAACTGGGTGTTTGCAGGAAAGGAATCATAGTGCAAGGTTCCGTGAAGGGAAGAGAGAGAAGAAACTCAAACATTTAATTCTACTTTACAATTCAGGAGTACAATTAATCAGGAAAACCATTCTAAAGAGAGGTCCTCTATGCAGAAAAAAAAAAAAAACCTGGAGAAAAAAGAACAAAATCATTAACATTCCCATGATCTTGCCCTATTTCCCTTAACAACAGACCATCTAATTCTGATCCTGAGAATCCATCAGTACTTCTGACCCTTGCTGCCCACTGGCCTTCTCCATTATCTCCCGTTCCCAATACACAGATGCTCTTCCTCCAAATCCAGGAACTCAGGATTCTCTAGCCAGCACCAAATGCAACAGCAATCTAGCAGTTCAAAGCTTTCACCTTTTTTATCTTAAGGCATCGAGTAAGATTAAATGCTTTCAAAAGAATTGTTTATGCCCATCTTAAACGATCTGTTCTCCAGTTCTCTACCAAGATCAGAAGATCAAAATGTTCTGTTGAAGAGATTTAGGGCCTGTGTCCCATTTTATTTTAGCATCTTTGCAAAATGTACCAAATTAAAATTGTAAATTAGTTTGTGCCATGTGGCATTTGCTTATACTATCATTTAACTGGTGTTTTGAATACTAATCATTGATAAAGTGTTATCTTTTAGTCTAATGTTATATTCTGTGGTAAATGCATGAAGATTCACACACATTAATACCAATTACTGCTAATGGGGATTAAAAGCATGAATATTTGATGCACCTATGAAAGAAGGTCCACTCACCTTATCAAATATTTGCCAAATAGTTTCCCTAAAATTGACATACAGAACACCTTCAAAATTATATTTGAAAATCTCACCTTTTAGTGTTAAACTTAACTCTCAAGTGTAACATAAAAAGTATTACAAGAAAATCAAAATAAGCAATTAAAAATAGTCATTTGTGGGGCACCTGGATGACTCAGTCAGTTTAGCAGCATCTGACTCTTGGTTTCGGCTCAGGTCGTGATCGCACAGTTTGTGAGTCTGAACCCCACAGTGGGCTCTGAACTGACAGTGCGGAGCCTGCTTGGGATTTTCTCTCTGTCCCTCTCTCTCTGCCTCTCCTGTATGCACGCACATGTTCTCTCTCTGTCTCTCTCTCAAAATAAATTAACTTTTAAAAAATAATCATTTGTGGTTTTCTTTTTAATCTTCTCATTGCTGTCTAAACTACTATAAATCCTGACTTCCACACTGTTCAAATTTCCTTCAAAATAATGAATATATTTATTCTCCTATTCCATATCTTCTCCACAATGGCACGAGGCAGCTAACTCTGAAAATGCAAACATAAAAGGCACCCAATGCTCCAGCTCTATGCCAGGGTGCCCCTTGTGGTAAGCAGAGTAAATGTCAGACTTCAGCTCACCAAGAACACCTCTATACAGTGTACAAAGCACCCGGCCTTAGAGTAAGGCTCTGTTCCCGCAAATGCGCTCTGCTTCATATCTCCCTGAACTCTTCAGTTCTGCTAGTCATCTGTTTGCTCCATGTTTCCTTCCTAGCACAACTATTGTTTCATTTGGACATTGGGGCCTTCGGAGAAAGGGGAGGTACGTTCTTCTCATCTTATTTGAAAGGCCCTCAAATTTTGTGTTTTCTGTTCTGATTTCTGTTTTTATCTTTAGTATTGTTATTAAGTACTTGAAATCCTGCTATTATAAGCAAAATATAGTTCTGCTGATAAAAACAAATGCTTAAGAAAACAGCCAAAATACACATATATAGATCTATCGCTTCTTCTGCTCACTCATGCAAACTCTTGCAAGGAAACTGTGCAAAGTTTATATTAATGTGCATTTTGTCTCTAATAGCAAAATCTTAAGTAATATGATGTCAGAATTTCTTATGAACAAGAGCCAAATTATGAAAAGAGTCCAAATGTCCATCGACCGATGAATGGATAAAGATGTGGTATGTGTATATGTGTATATATACATATACACACATGCATATACACAATGGGGTATTACTCAGCCATCAAAAAGAATGAAATCTTGCCATTTGCAATAGCATGGAAGGAACTAGAGTGTATTATGCTAAGTGAAATAAGTCAATCAGAGAAAGACAAATACCATTTGATTTCACTCATATGTGGAATTTAAAAAACAAAAACGATGAACATAGGGAAGAGGGGGAAAATAAGGGAAGCAAACCATAAGAGACTCTTAACTATAGGAAAAAACCTGAGGGTTCCTAGAGGAGAGGTGGGCAGAGAATGGGTTAAATGGGTGATGGGCATTAAGGAGGGCACTTGTGACGAACACTGAGTGTTGTATGTAAGCGATGAATCACTGAATTCTACTCCTGAAACCAACATTACACTGTGTTAACTAACTAGAATTTAACTAAAAACTTGAAAAAAAATTTCTTATGTTTAAAGTATTTGAGGGTGTCTGGGTGGCTCAGTTGGTTAAGTGCCTGACCCTTGATTTCAGCTCAGGTCATGATCTCATGGGTTTGTGAGTTCAAGTCCTGCATCAGGCTCTGTGCTGGCAGAGCAGAGCCTGCTTGGGATTTTCTCTCTGCCTCTCTCGCTCTCTCGCCCCTCCCCTACTAACATTCTCACTCCTTTTCTCTCTCCAAATAAATAAATAAACTTAAAAAAAGTATTTGATATTCTTTCTTATATAATCTGGATAATTATTCAAATCTTCCTAGACACCCAAAATATACATTGTAAAATTTGTGACAGGATGGTGAAAAATATGAAGAAAGCAGTTTGTTTGTTTGTTTGTTTTTTTAAATAGAAAGCACTAATGAAGTTCTAGGGATAGAAAGCAATTTACTTCTCAAAATATTATGATAAGGACTATTCTTTTAGGGGAAAACAAAACAAAACAAGTAGGCAAAACAAAAATCCACGTGGAAGTAACCGGAATTAAAACAATTTGATGGTAACTGGAGAAGATTTCTAACAAATCAAGAGCACTTGACATTTTATGAAGAATAAAATAACAGGTATACACAAATATCTCCATTTGGGTGCACTTGGCTCATTTCCATTTTCTCAGTTTTGCAGCCTGAGTCCTGTTTCTGACACTACTCCCGTCTTCCTCACCCTCTCACGCGCGTGATCTCCCGGGTCTGAAACACCAGTGTTGCTTGCGATTCTCTATTCTGAATATTCAGTCTTGTCTTACTGTCTGAGTTCCAGACTCACAGACCTGACAGTCAATCGGCCTTAGGTATCAAAATCTCAAACTGTCTAGCCCAGAACCTTTATGTCTCCAAACATCCCTCCTCCGCCAGCCCTCCCACCACACCCAGTTCTCGCATTTTCAGTGAGATACACTGTTATAGCCCATTAAGCAAGATGTGTAGGTAATCCCCAGAGCAAGTCCTACTTAGGCTTTCTACCTCCGGACTCATGTCCAGTCCATCCCCACCCCCCATCTGTTCATAAGAGATAATGTGTTGACTCACATTATCTCTTGGTTGGAATAACAGAAGAGCATCCTGTCTCCCATTTCCTCGTTGCCCTCTAATCTGTTCTTGACTCAGCAGTGAGGGTATTTCGAAACGTAAGTCAGATGACAGCCTGGCTCAGTGGATCACATCGCTCCTTAAAGGAAATCAGGTGTCACCGCATGTGTCCAATGTCATCTCGCTGCACCCACTCTCTCACACCGCACCCTCGCCACACCAGACTCCATCACATCTGGGGACATACCCTGCTCTTCTCAAACTGGACACTTTGCTCATTTGGTTTCCTCTGCTGAGAACAGTTCTCTGGTCTTTGCGTGACTAGCTCCTGGTCATTCTTTCAGACTCAGCTTCCAAATTCTGGGGAGTGGTCCTGCCCAGTCCATCTAAGAAGTACGTTTTTCACCTCCTTAATGACACCTGACAACATCTGTGATTAGATAATCTTTGTTTACATATTTACTGACAGCCCTTCAGTCCTTCGACATAATTCACACTGGTACACTCGGTGCTTAGAGACTCTGAATATCGGTCGAATGTTGTTGCTCATTTCAAGTACAGGAAGCACTAAGGAGCGTGCAGAGTCCACTCCGAGCCCTGGTCCCATCACTTGCCAGCTGTATGGTTCTGGGCATGTGACTCAAACTCTTTTTGCCTTCATTTCTGAATCTTTAAGATTTCATAGACATAAAGTACCTAGAACAATGTCTGGCACGTTTAAAAATTCAATAAAGTTCAGCCTATTCACTTATGCATGAATTTATTCTGCAAATATTTACTGAGTGCTTACCCTTCATAGGGTATAGTGGAAGGATTCTGTGATTAGATCAAAGTCTTTGCCCTTTGTGGACTTCAAATCCAGGAACAGAATTAGCTCACACACAAAGAGATAAACCCAGAGAAACATGTGATTCGTGCCCTAAGAAAATAAAAAATAAAGACTAGTATTCATTTGCTAGGGGTGCCATGACACAGTACCACAGAAGTTATATGGTCTCCTGGTTCTTGAGGCTAGTTATCTAGCGGTTAGACTAGTATCAAGGTTTGGGCTGGGTTCTCTCCTTCTGAGGGTCATGAGATGGAATCTGTTCCATGCCACTGTCCTAGCTTCTGGTGGGTCACTGGCCAACTTTGGCTTGTAGAACCACACCCTCATCTCCGCCTTCCTCAACACACGGCATTCTTCCTGTGTGCCTACCTGTGTCCAAGTTTCGCCTTCATATAAGGACACCTGTCATATGGATTAGGGGTCCACCCTACACTAATTTGGCCACACCTAAGGACATCTTTAATGACCCTTTTCCAAATAAGATCAAAGTCTTAATTCCCAGAGGCAAAGACTTCCACATGAGAACTTCAAGGAAGGGGCGCACAATTCAACCTGAAACAAGACAAGAATAGAATATTTCCCGAGCAAATTCAATACTCTGAATGTATACTTAAATAACAAGAGAGCTATGAGTGGATCTGGATTTGTTTTTAGGAAATCGTTAATGCAGAATATCGTAAGGATTTCAACAATCGTGTTATAACCAAAGTCTCATGACTTTGAAGGTTTAGCCATCATTTTAATTTCCCGAACCTTTCCTAGGCTTCATAAGATAAACCAGTGTTTGTCAGTATAGAAAAAGAATGGAAACTAAGTGATTAAGAATTATATTTCACAGGAGAAAAGGGCTCTAAAATGAAAACGGTGTTAAAGCAAAAGTGGCATTGTATCTACATAGTAAAATAAATGTATCTCTGTATCCAGTGTGAAATATGCAGGCGGGATGAGTGCTCCGGTTCATAAAGCTTAGTAGCAAACATGTTACCCAACCACACGGTGCTCACTCAGTCACCTCTCCACACAGTTCAGTTCAGCCTTACCGAGTCACCGGTGGTGACAAGATAGTTTGAATGTGGGATAGAGAGAAATTTAACATAGTTTTTGCTGTGAGGTAAAAAATGCGAGTTTTCTTTAATTTGAGAGGATGGCCCCTAACATAAAAACACACCGCTGATCCATGTGTGGAAGCTGTGTGTTTTCTAGAACTCTTCTAAAGGTTTCTGTAGCTCTAGGTATGTAAAAGGAAAGTTTTGGATATTGTTCCGCCGGTTATCAGGCCTAATAGGCATGTGGCTGTCACCTTTCCGTAACATGATGCAAGTAGCAATCCAACATCCCGGGACAACAATTCTGTTGAATGTCACCTCTTTGATATAAAAAAAAAATGTCTAAAGCTCTCTGCCAATCAAAAAGTTCAACACTTCACTGGGGCCACTAAAGATGGCTCTGAGGTGACATGTGGAGTCAATTTTCGCCTTTAAAAAATGCAATTAAGACTTTAAATGTAGCAACTGAAAACAATTTACTGAAAGCACATGACCAGCTGTTTCTTCTTATTTCTAGATTACGCACACGTGATGATAGAAGACCCACTATTCTAAACGAAGCAAAATGAAAAGTCTCCTTAACAACAACAACAACAAAATGAATTTAAATGCTCTTGGGTGAGTCGATGTCTCTATTAAGGGGTGAAATGCTTTTTCAGAAAGGATTTACTTCGCACAGCTGTCTATGGATATGCATTCATGCTTCTCAATTTCCCTTCAAATTCATTCAGCAGAGTTGAGAACATGAATGTAAACTCTGGGGCACGGTGCACACATTTGCTGAGGGGTAGGAGCGTGGAGAGAAAGTACTGATGGGAGACGGACAGAGCAGCAGAATGGAGAAAGCAGAAAGAAGGACTGAGATTTTGCAGAGCAAAGTTCACCCAAACACACCAGCCTGTAAGGGAGTTCTCTACAATTCTTTTTTTTCTTTTTTTCTTTTTTTTAATGATTTATTTATTTCTGAGAGAGACAGAGAGAGGGGCAGGGGGAGACAGCATGAGCAGGGGAGGGTCAGAGAGAGAGGGAGTCACAGACTGAAACAGGCTCCAGGCTCTGAGCTGGCAGTCAGCACAGAGCCCGACGCGGGGCTCGAACCCACGAACCGCGAGATCATGACCTGAGCCGAAGTCGGACACTTAACCAACAGAGCCACTCAGGCGCCCCGAGTTCTCTCCAATTCTTATTCCCACTCTGGTGATTCACTCTGGAGCTGGGTTTGGAAGAAATGTGAATGAGAGAGTAAAAGCCTTCCCTTGTTTCTTTAACTTTTAGAAGGAGCTAATGTGCCATCCTTTAATGACCTGCACAGTTACTCCGAGTCATTAGCATGTAGATTCTTTTCAGCAAATGTGTTCCCCAAATGCCATTCCCTCTCAACACCCACTCTTATTTACTGCTTCATAACCTCCAACTTCCAACAGTTGGTGGGAACAGAAAAAAAAAAAAAAAACATGAAAGAGAAAAAATGACAGCTGGTTTCAGTGGAAAGAACACTAGATCTTTTTACCCGTTTTTTACTGGTTTTACCCGCTGGTAGGCTGGACTAGGCTTATAATGGCTCAGAGATGCAGTTAAACTTTTAGGATTTTGTGACCCTGTTGTTAAATAGAGCCATTATTAACAATTAAATAATATAAACTTAAATTTAAATAATATCGAAACAGAGGTAATAAATATTTAAAACACATCCTTTCCTAATTATCTTACTGTATTTTACTTTCACTGTGCTTTTGAGGTTATTTATGCCTATTTTATCTGCATGCTAGAAATACGATGTGATGATACTTCAAACAGGCCAAGGTGGGAATATTTACACCCAAGAAATTGGCAAATGCTAAAAACTCAGGGTGTAACTCTGTTCTGTTGATTGTCTCTGCTTAGCAAAGCCATGGGGAAGGTTTTCTAATAATACATATTAGACCTAACATGTGCCATCTCATTATCCTGTCAATAGCACCAAAAAAACCTTAAATCTCCCAGCATTTGAAACTGATTGCCCAATTCAGCAAAGCATCTGCTGACGGGGGAGGGCACTGAGACGACGTGACTGCCAGCTGGCCCTTGAGCTGGCCCAGGGCTATCCAAGGCTCCTTACTTCTTCCCCCGTCCTTGGAACAACCATCTTACCCACTGTGGGAGTCGCCTCAAGGACACAGCCTCGGGAAAGCAATGTGTTGTTTCGACCTCCAGTTAATTCTGGCTACACAAATCTTACAATAAAGAACACTACAGTATTGTTATTATTTGTCAAGTGAGCACTACACATCCTTTAAACATATTATATATAATGTACTATATACAATATCATGATGTAATAATACGTGAATATAATACATACACGTTTTGTTTTGTCTGAGATCCAATTATTAAAAGTTTGAGATCCCCCTGTCTCTACCGTGCGAAAACTATTGATTTGGAAAAGTTGTTTAACTCTGGGAGTATCACCTTCCATATCTGCAAACTAGTGAAATGGGTGCCTTTCTCAGAAGACAATTTTAGGAACAAAATAAAATAGTTTCTGCTCAAACCCTGTATGGTTTGCAAATGTTAATTACTATCAAACATTCAGCAAATAACTTTTGAGCTCCTAATATGAGCTCTCTTAACTTGCAGGGTCTGCAACGATGAATAATGTTTCGTCTTTATCTTCGGGCTGCTTACAGTCTGGAGATGAGAGATATATGTAAATAAAATAATTTAAGAGGAGGAAATGTGACCCAACAGAGGAAAAAGCAGAGTGCTATGCAATTTAAGGAAAAGAAGTGATTGATTTTACCTGGAGCACCCAGGAAAACATCATAGAGAAGACAGAATCTTGAGATAAGCTTTGAAGAGGATGTTGCATTTTGTATCAACTGAGGAGGAATATGTGGAAACTTGACTCATGTCAGGCTGACAGATGAAACACCAAACAGATTATCACCACCAATGCTATCACATCAACTAAGGAAATCACAACTGTATCGATACGCCCACTGCATCCAAAACCCCTACGCGTAATGTCCATGTACGACAGAAAGAATTACGCCACTTTACAATCCAGGGTGCCTGACTACAACCCTGCATGTTCAAGAGTTGACTAAATATTTATTCACGTTTTTTTTTCCTATTTATAAGCCATGTTCATTTCTAATAACCAAACTGTAAATTCTCCCATGACCTTTCTCTAGCAAAAGAAAACATTCAGGTCCAAATGGATTTTAAAATTATTTTTTTCAAGAAGCTACAGAATGTTCTACGGAACAGGACAGAAGGGACTATCCCACAGGCTTAAAGAAAAGTTGCCGCTGATGGAACCCAAGCAGCACACCGATGAGGCACGGAGGAGGGACACGAGCAAGGGCACGTCGCGGGGGGGTTTCCTGGGAGCGGGGGACACCGAGGCAAGCGTGAGACCTTCCCATCCGCGCGGGGACGAGGACCGTTAAAGAAAGCGCGTGATTTCCTCTCCCAGTGAGGGGGTCGGTCAAGTTCACCGGCAGGCTTCCCCTGGCGGGGCAGAGCGCGCCGGCAACGTGTGCAACTTTACCAGGCAAACCCCGCTTCCGAGAGGGCTCGGCAGAGCGTCTACGCAATTTCAGTGTCAAGGGCGAGCTCGGCCACGACGGGTCTGCAGCCGTGACCTCGGGGGGCTACGGAAGAGGCCGCGGGGCGGGTCTGGGTCCCCAGCGGACACATGGTAGGGGACGCGCTCCCCCCACGCTGAGAGGGGAGCCGTTTCCGTCCCCACTGCGGGCCCCCACCCGGCACGTGCGCCCCCCTGGGAGCCGCGGTGCGGAAGGGCCTCCCGCGTCCGGTCCCCGTGACGACTGTCCGTCTGTCGCCGCCCGGGCGTGCGCCCCGCCCGCCCCCGCCGATACCTCGGGGGGTCGGGAAGTGCGGGGGCCGGACGACTCCGCTTCAAGCCGCACGGCCGGACCGGGTCCCGGGGATCCGAGCCGCCGCCGCCGCCGCCGCGCAGACTACGGAAGGTAAGACCCCCCGCCCCGTCTTAACTGGGACTTGGGGCTCTTTCGGTCTCCGTAGAACCCGAGCGCGGACGCGCCTTCCAATTAAAGAATGTTAACAGAAGTCCGCCCGGGAGGGGGCCCCGGGGAAACTTCGGCACCAGCGCAGCCGGGGCTCGAGCCCGGGCTCCAGCAGCGGGGCGGGGACCCCCAGGGCGTGGGGCCGGGAGGGAGACCGCGCCCTCCCGCCAGGCACGGGCGGCCGGAGGGCTGCGCGGAGGCGGGGGCGGCGCCGGGAGGTGGGGTCCGCGGCGGGGTCCCGGGGTCGGGGATCGGGGGCCCCGGGGGCGCGGGCACTCACCAGCTGCAGCGCGCAGAGGCACACGAGCGAGCAGCGCCCGCTGCAGCAGCCCATGGTGCCGGCGGCGTCCGGGCGGCGCGCGCGGGGAGCGGTCCGCGTCCTGGGGCGCCGCGGCTCGCTCGGGGGCGGCCCCGCCGGCGCTCGGCCGGCCCGGCTCGCGGCTCGCGGTCCCGGCGGGCGCGCCGCCTTTGTTAGCTGCCCGGGCCGGCGGAGGGGCGTCTGGCGGGCTCGCCGCGTCCCACCGCGCGGGGCTGCTGCTGGGGGCGGGGGCGGGCGGGCGGCCGCAGATGGTGAGTGGGTGGAAGTCGGCTTAGGGGAGGGGAGTCCGTAGGGGGTGGGCGTCTGAAAAGTGGAGAGCGTGTGAGCGTGTGTGAGCGTGTGTGTGCGCCTGTGCGCGCGCGCGTGTGTGTGCGTGCGTGTGTACTGGGAGGCGATGAATGAAAGGCAGCGCCACGGAGGAGGCTCGGCCTGGCTCGTTAGGAGTCTTCGGGGACGGAGGCGGAGGAGGCGAGACCGGGGATGAGGCTGAATAGGAATGAGCGTGAACTGGGGCGGCGGGGGTGGCGGAGACCCCGGGCGGCGGGGTACCTGGGGAGGCCCGGGCTGGGCTTTCTCCCTGGGGCCTGGGCCAGGGGTGGGGGGCGGCGGGGGCGGGCGCGGAGGGGGCCGGGTCTCCGCTGGGCCGCCGGGGGCGGGGGCCGGTGCCCGGGACGCGGCCGCCGGAGCCTCGGAGCCGGGGGGAGGGGGGAGGGGGGCGGCCCTGGGGTCCCGGGAGCCAGAGTTGGGCCGAGTTGGATCGGGAAGAGGCGCGGCGCGCGGGGGCCACCCGGGACCCGGGGACGTTCCCCCGCGGAGGGGCCCGGGCGCCTGTCCCCGGGGAGAGGAGGGACGACAAGGCGAGAGCGAAGGGAACGAGTGGCTTTTCTTCTTCTTCTTCCAGACACGGAGCCTGGTTCCGGGCCGAGAACAGCATTTCTTTTCGGAGACGACCGGACTGTTTGCGCGGGGCTCGGAGAGCAGACCCGGCCGCGGACCGACTCCGCGAAGGCCGGACCCCCGCGCGGGCGGGTCCCCCCGGTGGCGCGCGGCGTCCCGCGTCCCTTCCCAGGCCGGCGGCCGGGCACGGGGGCCGCGGCGCGCCTCGGGGCCACGTGTCACGCGAGCCCGGCACGGAAACCCCGATTCTCACCCGCCGCTGCGCTCCCGGCCCGGGGTGGGGGGAAGCAGGAAGGGGAAGAGCTCGGGGCACTTTTAAACCCGTCGCGGGGCCTGTGGAAACTGCGCTCGAGCCATTCCTTCAGGCGTTAAAGGGAGTTGTGGGAGTTTGGTTTGTTTTCAATTAACGGCCTGTTTTTCTGAACCGTTCCCCCAGGATCTATGTTTAGGTCCTGAAAACAGTTATAGTTCCCAGAAAAATCCTTCCGTGGTAACTTGAAAATTCTAGTAGGGACGCACGAATAGTCTCGGGATCTGGGTCAACTAAAGGGTCAAAAACATTCATTGTTTAGGCTCCACCTCTGTCCGTTATTGTGGAAAAGGGGGAAATGGGAGTCAGAAGCCTTTGTCGTTGCTGCCGACCCAGTGCCGAAGACATCAAGCGATCGAGGGTTGGGAGGGCACACTTCTATGCACAATAAACACAACCGTGTGGTTTGTGATGAATGAAAACAACAGGGAAAAATGGAGCCTGACAGTTGATAATTTAGCATACAGTGGAGGGCAGTGCAGAAAGTTTCAGGCACCAACCCCTCTAAAGCTGCAAGGGGCAGGTGAACGGGGAGAGGCCATGATCAAGTCTGTCACAACTTCCAGAAGCGATCACAGACTCTTCACCTCCGGGGACTGTGATGCATGACGGTAATAAACAGATACATATTGTCTCATCATCATTTTTTAATTTACTTATTTAGGAAGTACGAAGTTTGCAGCTAATGTGCATTGTGCCCTTGTCAGGCACCCGTCTAGGTGCTTTATGTCTATTCACTTATTTAATCCTCACAGTAGCCTAGGAGATCCGTGCACCACCTTGAACGTCCCCAGTAAAAAGAGGGGAAATGGGAACAGGAAATCTCATCTCGCAGCAGGTGAAGAGAAATGCAAAGCCAGGTAACAGGACACAAGATCTCCTTGATTTACACGTTCACAGCTGTCTTTGAAACTTGGGACCCAAGTAACACCTGCACTGGGGTCAGTGGCTCTCCGGGAAGTAGAGACAGTAATTTGCAACACTCCTGCTTCCAGAGTCACTGCCACGCCGGTGGTGTCATTTCAGGGGACCAGGAAAGTCTTCCTGTACCTTTGCCTTTCCCATTGTCCCCTCTACCGATGGACCCAGATTGGAGTTTCTTCCTTGAATCACTTAAGACGACTGAAAATGCATTTGGTTTTCAAAGAGAGAAGAAAGAAGCAAAGATAAGACAATGCTAGTAACAAGTCTAGAAATTGCGTGAAGCTACCTTTATTTGTCTCTGCAGTCTCTTCTCATTTTCTTTTTTTTCTTTCTTTTTTAATATTGTATTTATTTCTAGGAGAGAAAGAGACAGCGTGAGCAGGGGAGGGTCAGAGAGAGAGAGAGAGTCACAGACTCTGAAACAGGCTCCAGGCTCCGAGCTGGCAGTCAGCACAGAGCCCGACGCGGGGCTCGAACCCACGAATCGCGAGATCATGACCTAAGCGGAAGTCAGGCGCTCAACCGACTAAGCCACCCAGGTGCCCCTCTCTTCTCATTTTCTAAATTGAACTGCATTATGAACTAAAAATCTTCCTCCCTACTTTCTTGGTTTCCTTCCTTCCTCAATCCCACCTTCAAATATGTCTTACTTGCTTCATTTCTAAATTGCTTCTTATGTCAAGGACCATGCTAGCTGCCAGGTTTGCAAAGGCAAATCCGTACTCTCTCCCCTCCACTTAAGGGCTTGGTAGGGGGAAGGGAGAGCAGTTGAGTCCATGAAGTAGCATCCGACTCTGAGAAAGGTCAGCAACGAGGGCTTTAACGGAGTTTTCTTTCTGCCAGGGGAAGGGAGGTTTAAAAGAATTACCTGTCTTCCAGGGTAAGGGGTGAAGAGAGTAGAAAATGACAACAATGGAAAGAATGGAGCCTAGAGAGGATGTTGGATTTTCCAGAAATCGGTTGTGGAGGAAATCATTAGCTAAGTAGAGCGGCGGATGCAACATGTGGTTGGTCATGACACTTCCTGGCTGTAGAAGCTCAGAGAAGTCACTTTGCTTCCCTCAGTCTAGACGCCTATGTCAAGTGGGTATGATGGTAGGACTTGCCCCACAGGATGAAGCCTTATGTTGTTCTTTATCTTCCATCCGCAGGTGTTCTGCACCCAGTTCTTGGCCTCACATAATGCCCCAGAGGCCCCGCTGATTTCACTCCTACTGTATTTTCATTCAAAACAGCAGCTGGGGGTGCTTGAGGGGCTCTGTCAGTTGAGTCACCTCCTCTTGATTATGACTCAGGTCCCCTGCATTGGTCTCCACACTAGGCAAGAGTATGTTCGGATTTTCTCCCTCTCCCTCTGCCCTTCTCCCACTCACACTAGGGCGCTCTCTCTCTAAAACAAAACAAACAAAACCCCAGTGATCAATTTACTTTATAATATCCTCTCTCCTCGAGCCAAAAATAATGTTAATTTTTAATAATCACATTTTTAGCATCCTACTTCCCACATAGTGTACACATATATATGTATATACACATAAATGTAGTGTATAGTAAGTACTAAACATGCATATACATGCATACATGGCATTCTAGCCTATGATATTTCCTTTTTTTTATTTCTCGGTTTCTTAGTAAAAATTCTTTTTTTCAAAGTTTTTTTATTTACTTAAATAATCTCTACACCCAACATGGGGCTCAAACTCATGACCCCAAGATCAAGAGTTGCATGCTCTTCTGACTGAGCCAGCTAGCTGCCCCTCGTAAAATGCCTTTTGAGAGACTCTAGTCCCATCTCCTTTAATGTCCAGAGAAAATCAAACTGTCTACACCAAGAGTAAGAGGACTGGGTGGGAGAGAGCATGTCTACACACCAGACCCAGAAGTGCACATTTGTAGATTTCATAGGACTGACAAATCCAATTACCCTCAATGCGAGGGTTGGGGCACTGACCCCTCATGCAGCCAAAAATCCGTTAACTTTTTGTTTACATTTATTCATTTATTTTTGAGAGAGACAGTGAGAGAGCATGAGTTGGGTAGAAGCAGGGAGGGAGGGAAAGAGAATTCCAAGCAGGTTCCATGCTGTCAGCACAGAGCCCGATGCAGGGCTCAGTCTCATGGAACCATGAGATCATCACCTGAGCTGAAATCAAGAGTCAGACGCTTACCCAACTGAGCCACCCAGGCGCCCCAAGTATAACTTTTGACTCTTAACAGCCCGCTCGCTGTTCACCAGAAGCTTAATGATAACAGAAACAGTTGGTGAACACATAACACATATTTTGCATGTTATATGTATTGTGTACTATATTCTTACAATAACGTAATCTAGAGAAAAGAAAATGTCATTAAGAATCGTAATGAGGAGAAAATCCATTGACAGTACTGTGCTGTAAGGAACCCATGTATATGTGGGTCTGCAGTTGAAACCCGTGTTATTTGAGGGCCAGCTGTACTAGGACTGGAGACACGAGCTTGAAGGAATTAAAATTCCTCCTTAACTATGGCACTTTGTTTTTTGAAGGCTTCTAGGTCGGCATTTTTGTTTGACTGAAATAAGGTACAGTCTGTTCAAGCATTTTTCTGTCTTCACCGAGAAAAGTTCCCAAATGTGCCACTAGATATGTGCTTTTCTCTAGCACCTGCTTGATGTTGGACCCGTGCTTTGGCACCTTCTTGGAGCAAGCAAATTACAGTCTTGTACACCCCCTCCTACACCTGGCTGACCTTCATGATTATCTGATAGACGCTGCACTAACAGAATGGCTTCTCAGTTGGAGCAAAGACCAGGTTTACACTGGAGCAAAACATGGAGACACACATGAGGAGAGTCTGAAGCCTGGCCTGGAGCCTTCAGTGCATTTGTGTGCTGCCCAGTGCCTGCTGTGCTAGAAGTAACTCATGTTATGCACAGCAATGACGATCCCAGAGTGTTGGGGACAAGGGGAGAGGTGGAAGTCATCATTTCAATATTCCTTTTCTCCCTAAAGAGACAGATACTTCTTGCTATTGTAAGCACTTTACGTCAGAGCATTTAAAAGGGGTCCCCCAAGGGAGGTGAGGTGAGACAGAAGTGGGAGATGGTTACGTGGTGATGGAGTTTTAAAGGACACGAGAGAGCCTGGAGGGTGCAAGAATTACGAAAGAGAAAGAATAAGGAAATTCCTTTGGTATATTTTGCTTCAAGAAATGTTGGTAATAACTGGTCTTAAAATGAGAAAGGGACAGGCAAGCGCCATCTTTCTGATTTCTGTTTGGGTTAAAAAATAAGCCTCAATTAGTATTTATCTATCGTGCTCCTCAGAGTCTAACAACACTGATCCTGTTGTCGCCATTATCATAATTAGCATTGCGGTGAGATGCATGTAGAGTTTTTCTAATGTCACGCACTGAGCAGCCCCGGTTGACACCGACAAGTTCAAGCTTTCTCTGACCATTTAATTTACTGCCGAGCATTGGCCACTATTGTTGATTTCTATGCAACAAACATTACCGCACGCCTGTTATGTCAGAGTCCTCATCTTCGAGACGCACTTTCTTACTGTCATGAACATTTGCTCCCTGCCCTCTGCTCTTCTCAGGGTTCCAGAAGATCAGAACAGACTTCTCTGCATCATCGCCTAGCCAGACCCCTAACAATTGGCAGAAACAGAGAGGAGAAAAGGTAGCATGACTCAAAGTAAAAAGAAAACATGAATCCAAAGTCCTGGTGAATCCTAATGCCACCAACATGTTTTTGTATGTGTGGATACGGACATCTGTCGACCTACCTATTGGATTGCATTAAGTGTAAAGACTTTTTAAAATGTTTTCTCCATTTTTAAACCAAGGGTGTTAACAATAACAACAAAAACACGTTTTAGTCCACTGCAGTACCATATGTGGAGAGAATATCTCTGTAAGATCATGAATCCTTACACTTTCCTCACATCTGTTTTAAGGATCAGTCCTATGTTATGTATAATGCTCGTGTAAGATGGTAACATTAAGGAAAATATCTGATTTTTTGGCACCTTTTCTGTAAGTCTGAGATTATTTCAAAATGAATAGGCAAAAATAAAAAAAAAATCACATAAAATGTGTTACACACGTGGAACGGGCATGTTCAGTGCTGACAGGGTCATCCGTCAGAAAGAGAAACCCGAGTATAAAGTACATTAGCTCAATGTAATGTGGAACAAATTCTTTTTTAGTAATGTGTGGACGATGGGTCTTTTTATCTGTCCATCGTAATTTAATATGCATATAAAAACCAGAGCCCAGAAGTACACATTTGCGTTATTTTAAAAGTCAGTGAAACTAACTCACAGTTCACGTTGAACAAGCTTTTCCCTTTCCCAGGCGTTTTTATTTAAGAAACCTAGAAAATTTTTAACAATCATTTAAGACAGTACAATCACATAATTTCCCTTTATATTTTCCAATGGCAAAATAAGAAAACATAATTGGTAGTGAGCGAAAAGGAGTACTCATTTGTAAGATCACCGTGACACTCTGCAGCAGTCTTCAGTACTCAGAGTGGCATTCAAGCAAGGCCAGTTACCACAGATTCCCTTTGCATCCCCTAGATCCCAAATGTGCCTTCCTAAGGCCATGGTCTCACCTGAGAGGGATGCAGATCACCGCAGGAGAGCACATTTTATTACACATTTTATTGTGCTATTTCTCTTAGGTGTGCCCCGTCTCCTCTCCACAGTGTGTATATACTGAGCCACTAGTGATAATTGAGTGCAGTTGTACATACGGCACAGTTCAGTTTTTAATACAAGTCTCACATATGGAAATAAACTGATTAAAATAAAAAGTTAAGGACACAGGAGTCTAATTTGTGGTTATAAACAAGCCTGAGTAGCTGCAGACAGGTCCTCGGGTGGGTGGCCACATCACTGGTGCTGGGACAGAGCGGGACACGCACATAAGTAACTCTCCCAAGCAGTGTACACCGTCCAGGAAAAGTCTTGCCCTCGCCATTTCAGTGCACATGGGCCCAGCTTCCTCCCGACAGCACCAACATCTCACACACAAGGCAGACTGCAATTCTGGAGGAACTCGGGACTCCGCCTGATAGGAGCTGGTATATAAATACTTTAGCTGCCTGGGCCATTGGAGAAGAATCAGAGGTGCATATATTCTGGACCGTTTCCAGAGTTCCCTGGCTTCGGTGGCCATGGGAATAATTTGTTTCATAGTCCGCCCTATAGTGGCCCTTCCTCTTGGTTTCGTTCCCACACTCCTCTACTGTGGCTTCCCGGAATTATCTCCCAAACAACCTTCATGCACTTCCATTTGAATTTTTGTCAAAGGGTCTGCTTCCGTAAAAACCCAAACTAAGACAGTGAACTCTCCTAGTCTTCCATTCTCGGCCCCAGCATCTGGAGCAAAAAATCAGCAGGACTCAATCTCATTTTTTTATACGTGAAAACAATTTGAAGGATTCTTCAAATCCAGATTTTATAAAGATAAAAGGTTTATCTACCAACCTGATCGTTGGTAGATAATGACTTCACCCACAACACAGGATCAGAATTACACATAATTCACGATCCTTAAACCAAGCATGACAATATACTACATCTAGAGATTTTATACAGTGGGAGTGCCGGCATGACTTTACTTCTTCCTAAGGATTAGGAACACTCTTAGCAAAAGGTGACTATAAAAACTTTCCTGTTTTGGTTGCATCTGTACTTCTCTTCCAGCATTGATGGGTTATGCCAAGGCCACTTCTAGATATTCTGTATCATGATGATCTCCAGTGAGATCATCCAATCTCGCCCTTGTGCTTAACATTCTCAGACTCTGCTTTGTGTGTGGTTCAAATTCCATCGTCCAGGCATAGTTATTATCACCTGGATTCAGAAAAAGTTACTTCTGAGGAGAGTTTTCTCATACTCGCCTCTCCTCAGCCCTTACATCTCCGGTGAGGGCTTCCTTCTCTCTTTGGCAGAGCTCACTTCTCTGTCTATGAGTTCCTATTTGGAAGAGGATGGGGAGCCTTTATGTCTCTACTCCTTTTGACAGGAATGATAACTTCCAGATGGCCCCTTACTTTGAAATGGAAGCAGAAACATCCACCCATGATATCCGCTATGCCATCAACTCACAAGTTTGCCTACTTTACCATTTATTTCCAGTCATGTGATGACATACTGATTAATGACCGGGTTTTCTTCCTCAAGTCTCATGGATAACATACACTTCCAAGGCTGAAAGATGGAGAGGCCCATCTCAGCTGCAGTTACACTTGAACCTCAGGGGACACGTCCATGCTCATTAGAAATAAAAAGGTCACCAGAAGAACAATGTTTCCATGGTTTTTCTGCCATAAATACATTCTATAAATGACTGTGCTTGGCTGACAGTCTGCAGTATGAACTGCCCCTTAAACGGGGCAGTGTCACAAGTTAACACTAATGTTGTACCCAGATTTATAGTTCTAAGATGCTATTATATCTTTTAAATCTCTTGGTTCTCAAAATAACCAGAGGTACCTAGAATAAGTGACAGTCTCAGCTAGTGGTGGCTGCCTCTTTTACTTCCGCCGCCCACTGTCAGCAAATCACATGTAAACTCTACGAGGTAAGGCAAGGTCTACTAGCCGCTGCAATATACGAATCCCAAGTCTTAGTGGCTTTACACCATGCAACTTTATCTCTTCCTCACACTAATGTTCCTTGTTGATGGGGAAGACTTTGCACGTGTCATCCAGTGACTCAGGTCCTTCTCCCTTGGGGCACCACCCTCCTCCCATGCAGCTGATTGGGGGGAAGAGGCTGAGCAAATGAGGCTTTGTATGTGGAAAGTTTATAAGGGCCAGACCTGAAAAGGGATACACCATTGCCACAGTCGGGTGCCAGGGAGAACCGGAAAGGTACTCTAACTCTGGGACCCAGAGAAAAAGAAGCAGGATTTGGAGAACGCATAGTATTCTTTGCCAAATATAATATGCTGCTTCCAAACTCCCCCCAAATATAATATGCTGCTTCCAAACTCCCCATTTTGTCCCATAATCTCCTCTACCTAGAATATTCCCTTCCCTTCTTACACTTTCCTTCTCTAGACAACATTCACTCATCATGGTAGCTGAGCTCAGATGCTGCCTCCTCTGAGAAGCCTTCCCTGATGCACTCATTTCCTTTCTCAGTGAATATAGGTGCCTATTTTCTTGTTCCCTTTCTACTCCTAATTATCCTCTAATATTGAACTGTATCAGCTCTATTAACATTTTCTACCTTTGGATAGTGCCTGTTAGTGGTGATGCGTACTTGCTGAACTACTAAAGGAATGGAGCCCATCATTCCTCTTACTATGACATACTCTCTAGTGGCACCAAGTGGCAGTCCTCTAATAGGCAGCAGGACTGACTTCTTGAGAGTCACCTGTACAGTTGTTACAGCCAGTCCTGCAGTCCTAACCCCCACACGTGTCTCCCCTTGGGGAGAGTATATTTTCCAACTTCACTGCCTTGGGCTTGGTCACATGACTTGCTTTGACCAATGGAATGTGGGCAGACGTGAGGATGGCTCAGTTCAAAACTGAGCTTTGAGGACCATCACATGTTTTCATTCACCTTGCTTCTGACTTCTGCCATGAAAAGAGTGGCCTCTGATGAATGCTGTCCCTTTAGCCTATGTTCTAGAATGAGAGACATGTAGCTCAGAGCTGAACCAATGCTCAACCCCAGCGAGATAACTAATAAAGTCTCCCAACTGAATTCTTTTATAAAATAGTCAAGCTGGAGCCCAGAAATATGCATTTTTAAATTTTTTACATGTTTTTATTTATTTCTCAGAGAGAAAGAGACAGTGTGAGCAGGGGAGGATCAGAGAGAGAGGGAGATACAGAATCTGAAGCAGCCTCCAGGCTCTGAGCTGTCAGCACAGAGCCCGATGTGGGGCTCAAACCCACAAATTGTGAGATCATGACCTGAGCCAAAGTCGGACACTTAACCGACTGAGCCACCCAGGTGCCCCCGAAATATGCATTTTTAAAATGCCTCCAAGGTTATTTGAATGCTCAGCTGGCCACATGTGGAAATCACTGTACACATGAGTCTCCCACTCAATAGGAGAAAAAACATATATATATATATATTTTTTTTTTTTTTTAATGTTTGTTTATTTTTGAAAGAGAGAGTGTGTGTGTGAGCAGGGGAGGTCACAGAGAGTGGGAGACACAGAATCCCAAGCAGGCTCCAGGCTCTGAGCTGTCAACACAGAGCCCGAGGCGGGGCTCGAACCCATGAACCGTGAGATCATGACCTGAGCCGAAGTCGGACGCTCAACCGACTAAGCCACCCAGGCGCCCTGAAAAAATCAATATTTAAAGCAGTGGGACAGGGCGTCCATAAAGACGCCCCTGTCAGCCATTTTCCCAATCCCATGGTAGGGCACACAACTTCAGACAATCCCAGAGGTTCCTGAGTGGCAGCTGAACATGAACCCCACTGCGGTGGGGGGTTTGGGAGGCAGAAAGGCCCCGAAGTGTGTACAACTGTGCCCTTCCAACCCCGGTGTGGCCAACTGTGCTCCACAGGCCTGTGTAGGATGTAGGTTAGTGGGTTTTCCCTTCAACCTGAATTCACTGTTCCATCACAGAATTAAAATGGGCCAGTTTAGTAAATCTTATTAGGATCCCTTTATTCTTTTGAGTCATTAGGTAATATAACTTAAAGGTAAAATAATTATACTCTACATATAGTCTAGCAATAAGAGATACAGTTTAGTGTATGTAACATAATTCTTATTTGATGTCTATAAGGGTTTTTCCCCCTATCAGTCTGGCATGTAGAGTGCTATTGGCAATTTTTTTAAAGATGTGTCAGTGATTTTTATGCCTCTTTTTTGGCCTATTGATTCACCATGTTCTGTTTATCCAGTCATATGTCCTCTGTCCATGAATTGAGGGTTTGCATGAGGCACAAAAGAACTTGACTCCATGACAGCAGGTACTATGTGCTGTAATTGAACAAGTGGCAGGAACATGACTTTTGCTATTTCCTTGGCAGAGTAGAGAAGGTGTGGGGAGAAGAAACATACTTAATTCTGTAAATACTAGGTCTTAGTCCCTTTATCATGGTGGAAAAGGAAGAGTAGATAGTCCTAGGAACACTGAGAATCGGTGTCACATCCATGAATCACATTAGGTAGGGAGATTACACTTTTTTCCAGTAGTCGACAGTAACTATCACGTCAAATAGAGAGTGGCAATCCCAAAGGACAGGCGTATTATGCCACAGTCCTCCAGGACCCCTTTAGATTGTCATAGGCAGCAATCCGGGTTCATTCCTCATGCTTTGCCTTGTTCCCTGGAGCTCCTAGTTTTATAAATGTTTGCTGAATGAGTGGATGGGTAAATGGACAGTGGTGGGGAGGGGAGATTTCTGCTGAGCATAAATGGGACTCACTGAGGAGGCTAATCCAAAGAGCTACGTACGTGGTTAAACACACATTTGCTGCCAGGAATTTTAGCCCTTTGTGCAAGTGGAACATAGCAGGCTCACACCCATTGCCTGGGGATACTTGAAATGCCCAGGCAGGTAAGTCTTCCAGGCAGGCCGGTCACTTCCTCAAATAGTGGCTCACCCCTCCCTCCCTCCCTCCCTCCCTCCTTCCCTCCCTCCCTCCCTCCCTCCCCTCCCTCCTTCCTTCCCTCCCTCCCTCCTCTCCTCCCTCCCTCCCTCCTTCCTTCCTTCTTTCTTTCTTTTTAGCATTTATTCAGTTTTGAGAGACAGAGAATGAGTGGGGAAGGGGCAGAGAGAGGGAGACACAGAATCTGAAACAGGCTCTGAGCCATCAGCACAGAGCCTAATTTGGGGCTCGAACCCACAAACTGTGAGATCATGACCTGAGCTGAAGTCAGATGCTTAGCCGACTGGTGGCTCGCCCTCTTCTTGATACAAGCACTTTAGAAGATTTTTGTCTGCTGTTGTCTATTGTAGGGACAGAGCTGAGTGTTTTATAGTATCGCTGGTGTTTTGTAGCAAATCCTATTTTCAATAGATCCTCTAAAAGACAGACATAAAGATGATCTAATTTTGAATTCATGCCATGCTTATATCTCACGCTGGGAAATAACATTCTTCATTGAAATTAAAGTAGTTTGTATAAAGTGATGAAGTTACTAAGTATTGGTAAGCAAACTGAGAGGAAGTTTTAGCAAATGCTTTGCAGAGGGACAGTGGAGAAAAATAGCAGCACAGTCTTCTTCTAGAACCAACATAGGAACCATCTATGAATCTCTGTAGATTTAACATATTTTGCAGAAGATAGGGGTGGATCCTCTGAACTTAACCTAAAGAAGACAGGCAGGGTTCATTTTGTTTTTCCTCACTTATTACTTGTTCAGAGGCACAAGAACTCAGGCAAAATTTCCTCTCATCACCATTGAGTCTAACTCATAGGATGAGGGTAAAGGTAAATGCAACAAATATTCTAGAGTGTGTCACCATCATTTTAAGCATAGGCATCTTTAGACAACTGGGGGGAAAAAAAAGGAATGGTAGATGGCAGATGGCTTAGTCCTCATATTAGAATGCACATGACAATACTAATTTTGATATTGAATAAGAAAGGAAAGCTCTGGGCACTCCAGGCCAGGTTCTAACTGGGACCTGGGCCTCAGTGTTAATGGTCCTTATCTTTTAATGCCTGGAGCAAAAGTCTAGCTAATGTTGCCCAGCAATTCTGTACAGAACACAGTCTATTTCTAAGACATTTGGCTACAGAGGGTCTGGAGTTTTCTCCCTAGTAGGAAGTTGTCACAAAGTTCTCAGCTCAGCGATGCAAGTTTCACCAAGGCAGACCAGGCTGAATTTTGTTTTCCCAATAGGAAATTAGAAACTATATTGTCTCAGGGCACCTGGGTGGCTCAGTCAGTTGAGCGTCTGACTTTGGCTGAGGTGAATATCTTACAGCTTGTGAGTTCAAACCCCGTGTTGGCCTCTGTGCTGACGGGCCAGAGCCTGGAGCCCACTTTGGATTCTGGGTCTCCCTCTCTCTCTGCCCCTCCACTGCTTACACCCTGCCCCTCTCAAAAATAAACATTAAAAAAAAAAGAAAACTACATTGTCTTTGGGACTTCTTTTGGGAACCAAGTTCCAAGGACTTTTATAGGCTGAATCGGAGCCACGTACCCAAACAGAACTATCACTCCTAATATAAGACACCAAAAGAGACTGCAAATTGCAAACCTGGTTTCCTGTGCTTGCAGGCTTCTTTCCAAGATGGAGACAGCACAAACTCAGGGAAAGAACCTGAGCTTTGCAAACAGACATGTCTGAGGTCACCTCCTTCCTTCCACTGCCTGGCTGTGAGAGGGCCCTGTGAAGGATAGCTCTGGTGGCCTGCAAATCCCATTGCTTGTCCCTAGTCTCTGTTTCTTCAGAATCTCTCTGTGACATTGGACACTTCTAACCATGCCCTCCCACACTGGTTTCTTCCACATGCAAGAGCATTCCTTTCTAGTACGATCCAGTGAAGTGTTCCTAAAAATGATGTCATGACGACCGCGCTAGCTCCGAGGGTTACTGACACTGTGCGGTGAGCTATGCATTGTACAGAGTGCTGAGGAATAAAAACTTCCCCTGCCCTTAAAGAATTGACTGTCTGGAAGGAGAAATAAAATTACTAAGAAATGATTGCGAACCTCATAACTTGTAAGTGGTGGTAGCAATAGTAGTAGTGGTAGTAGTCGTAGTCGTAGTCGTAAGAGACAAGTAGTGCCTAGATTATTAAAGTTCTGAAATGCATGAAACAACAGCTTAAGTTTTATTCTACAGGTCAGTTCTTCTTTCTCAAGTTATTGATTCATTGAGAGAGAGAGAAAAAATGAGGGCGAGCGGGGAAGGAACAGAGAAAGAGAGGGAAGGAGAGAATCCCAAGCAGTCCCTGAATCATCAGCACAGAGCCCAACACAGGGCTTGAACTCACTAACCCTGAGATCTTAACCCGAGCCGAAACCAGGAGTCAGATGCTTGTCCGACTGAGCCACCCAGGTGCCCCTACAGGCCAATTCTTCTTAACTATGCTTTATTATGTACCGTTATCAGTAAAAAGAAACTGAGAGAATACACTAATGAACACACACACACACACACACACACACACACACACTACAAACTCCGTTATACACACAACTTATATTTGCACATTCACCGACGATCTAAAACTTAACTGTAGCCCCCAAGTCAGCACTCAGCGCTTCTGCAGTCATCTGGGGGCATCTGAACGCCTGGAGGCGGGTTCCCGCCTGAAAGGAAGCAACATGACGCTTTGCCTTATTTCACGCCTACTCTAAACAACTGTCCTTTTCACCCTCTGTTTAGTGCCAGAGTTTTTGTTCCTTTGTGCTTCCAGCTGGGGCTTTTGCTGGTTTAAATGCCCCCCGAGCACAGTGCTGAAGCACTGGGTAGGATTCCTAAGCACGAGAAGGTTGTGATGCACCTTCCAGAGAAGGTACATGTGCTGGGTAAGCTCTGCTCAGGTGGTAGTTATAGTGCCGCCGAATTGAAAAATAATGATTCAACAATCTATATGACGTGACGTGTCTTTAAAAAGGAGCACACATAAATACTTGTTTTATCAGTAAAATTGTTGTCAGCTGGGCACATAAGGACAGATTATAACGACTCGATGTAGACACTTTAAGTATTTTTTTCATGTTCATTTCACTAGTAAGCCAACATAAACGTATCTTTGAATATAAATGTTTGGTGTACTGTAACCACAGCAGGACCCTGGAATTGCATCGGTTCTCACTTTCATAATACATGCTTTACAAAATCACCATCCCAAGCGATTTTCCTATCGGCGGTTTTATTAGGTGCTTATCCACTGGTGTGCAATTCCTATTAGTAATTGCATAATGAAACCCCACGACGGTCTGCTGGAGTTTACACAGGAAATGAGACTCTCCTGTCCCCAGTGAATGGAAGTCAGAGAGACCAAGGAGAAGACTTTCAGAAAGGAGGGATATGGTGGCAGAATGAAGTGCAACAGAAAGGCCAGTATTTCAGTGTGAAGAAGAAGACTGGATAGAGAGCATCCTTAGCAAGGTCAATTTTTATTGAGTGCTGGAAACAGAAGGTGGCCTAGGCCATCGCAGAGATGAGGGAATGCTGGCTGATAAAAAGGTCCAGATCACAATCATGGGAGGGAGGGAGAAAAACATTGATTGGAGTTGGGACTAGCTAGACATCAAGTGGTCAAAGAATTCTGCCTCCATGAAAATGACAAGAATTGGGATAAATTCTGTCCATGAACCAAGCACTAAAGTTCTTGTATGTAGAAGAGTGACCCAGAGACTCAGGATCTCAGAGAAGTAGGCAGAAAGGTGGTATGACAGCCTGGTGCCCTGGACTTCAGTATGTTTTTTTGTTGTTGTTGTTTTGTTTTTTAATTTACGAAGGGAACAGGGGTGGGGCGCCTGGATGGCTCAGTTGGTTAAGCATCCAACTTCAGCTCAGGCCATGCTCTCGCAACTATGAGTATGCATTCCACATCGGGCTCTGTGCTGACAGGTCAGAGCCTGGAGCCTGCTTCCCATTCTCTCTTTCTCTCTTCCTCTCCTGCTCTTGCTTTCTTTCTCTCTCTCAAAATAAATAAACAATGGGGCACCTGGGTGGCTCAGTTGGCTAAGTGTCTGACTTCAGCTCAGGTCATGATCTTGTAGTCATGGGACTGAGTCCCCGCATCAAGCTCTGCACTGAGCATAGAGCCTGCTTGGTCTCTCTTCCTCTCCCTCTGCACCTTCCCCTCTCATACTCTCTCTCTTTCTCTCTCACCCAGCGCTCCTCAGAAGAAGTGCCCTGCTTAATCTCCACCCCTTACTCATCTCCCCTCTGGCAACCAAGTTTGTTCTCAATAGTTAACAGCTTGTTTCTTGGTTTGTCTCTCTCTTTTTTCCTTTGTTCATTTATTTTGTTTCTTAAATTCCACATATGAGTGAAATCATATGGTATCTGTCTTTCTCTGACTTATTTCAGTTAGCATTATAGTATCCAGATTCATCCATGTTGTTGTAAATAGCAAGATTTCATTCTTTTTTATGGCTGAATAATATTCCATTGTGTATACATGGAATCTTTTTCCATTCATCTTTCAGTGGATACTTGGGATGCTACCATAATTTGCTTACTGTAAATAATGCTGCAACAAACACTGGGGTGCATGTACCATTTGAATTAATGTTTTTGTATTTCTTGGGCAAATACCCAGTAGTGTGATTCCTAGATCCTAGGGTATTTCTATTTTTAACTTTTTAAAAAATGTTTTATTTATTTCTGAGAGAGAGAGAAAAGCAGCGTGAGCAGGGGAGGGTCAGAGAGAGAGGGAGATACAGACTCTGAAACAGGCTCCAGGCTCTGAGCTGTCAGCACAGAGCCCGACACGGGGCTCGAACCCACAAACCGTGAGATTGTGACCTGAGCCGAAGTTGGACGCTCAACTGACTGAGCCGCCCAGGCGCCCCACTATTTTCAGCTTCTTGAGGAAACCCATACTGTTTTCTACAGTGGCTGTCTCAGTTTGCATTCCCACCAAGAGCACAAATAGGTTCCTTTTTCTCCACATCCTTATCCTTGCCATCTTTGTCTCGTTGTTTCTTGTGTTTTTTTTTTTTTTAATTTCAGCCATTCTGACAGCTGTGAGGTGGTATCTCATTGTAGTTTTGATTTGCATTTCCCTGATGATGACTGATGTTGAGCATCTTTTCATGTGTCTATTGGCCATCTGGATGTCTTCTTTGGAAAAATGTCTATTCTTGTCTTCTGCCCATTTTTAATTGGATTATTTGGTTTTTTGGATATTGAGTTTTATCAGTATATATAATATTAGATACTAACCCTCTATCAGATATGTCACTTGAAAATATTTTCTCCCATTCAGTAGGTTCCCTTGTAAACTAGCTGATTGTTTCCTTCTCTGTTGATGTAGTCCCAAGAGTTTATTTTTGCTTAATTCCCCTTACCACAAGAGATCTATCTAGAAAGGTTGTTGCTATTGCCAACGTCAGAGATGTTACTCTCTCTGCTCTCTTCTAGGATTTTTATGGTTTAAGGTCTCACATTTAGATCTTCAATTCATTTTGTGTTTACTTGTTCTGTATGATTGAAGAAAGTGGTCCAGTTTTATTCTTTTTGTATGTAGCTGACCAGTTTTCCCAACACCATTTGTTAAAGGGACTGACTTTTTACCACTGTATAACCTTCCCTCCTTTGTTGAAAGTCAATTGGCCATATAATTGTGGGTTTATTTCTGAGTTTTCTATTCTGTTCCAATGATGTAGGTGTCTATTTTTGTGCCGGTACCACACTGTTTTGAGTTTTACAGGTTTGTAATATAACTTGACATTTGAATTGTGATACTCCCAGTTTTGTTTTTCTTTTTCAAGATTGCTTTGGCTGTTTGGGATGTCTCATGGTCCATACACATTTTAGGATTATTTGTTCTAGTTCTGTGAAAAAGCTGTTGGTATTTTGACAGGGACTGCAGTAAATCTATTGATTGCTTTGGGTAATATAGACATTTTAACAATATTTGTTCTTCCAACCCATGAGGCATAGAACGTCTTTCCGTTTGTTTGGGTTCCCTTCAATTTCTTACATCGTTGTTTTATACTTTTCAGAGTCCGTGTCTTTCACCTCCTTGGTTAAGTCTATGCCTAGGGAATTTATTATGTTTGGTGCAATTGTCAATGGAACTGTCTTCTTAATTTCTCTTTGTGCTGGGTCGATATTAACATATAGAAATGAAACAGATTTCTCTCCACTGATTCTATATCCCGTGACATTATTACATACCCACTGCAGTGCTCTATGAAGCCTTATCTGACCCCTCCTCACCTCCTGAAGCTTCATTAGACTCCTTCTGTCCTCAAAGTTCCCAGAGTACTTCAGTCAAACTGAAGGTAACCTGCGGGGAAGGGCACAGAATTGGACAGAATTAGATAGAATTAATGTGCCCTGAGACCCCTAAAGATGTGTTTAATATCCATATCTAATGGAGAAAGCATTAGCAAAGTCTGTAAATAAACATGTAAACGTATATATCTGGCAAATGAAGCCCAGCACTGTGTTGTGGGAAAACCTCCAGACTCCGACTGCCTGGGCTAAAGTCCTGCTCCACCAGGAAGTACCTCCAAGGAGTGGAAAAACACAGTTTACTTCCATTTCCTTTTCTGTAAAGTGAGAATCATAATAAAGGTATTTTATTTTGAGTGACTCTCAACACAAAAGAGTTATGAGGATTCAAGGAGTAAATTAACATAAACCCATTAGAACTGCCCATGGTTAATTGTGCTAAGAGGTAGGTATCATTTTGATGAGTATAGTTTTTTTTTTTTAATTCTCTTGATTTTAATTGAAAATTGATGTTGACTTCAGTTACATAATTGGTTTTCTTTTTTTTTGGTGTTCATTATTTTATACTTCCGTTTTTCATCTTTTGGAAGAAGTCAAGCAATGAAAAGTAAATTAAAGAAAATTGTTAGGAAACACTTTAATTATTCCCTGGGTCTAATATGGTTCCTGCTTTCATATTTTTACACTTAACAACACACAAACACACACATGATAATAACTGAAGTATAATTTCAATTAGTTATCTAAGAACCTCTCTCATTGAATTCTACCAATAATCCTTGAAAAAGAGGTTCTATAAAGTATTTTAAATAGGTAAAGAAAAAGAGGAATATGTTTAGATGGTATATTTAAATTAACATGAAACTCTCTCTCTTGCCAGTTCTTGCTCTTACAAACTGTACATTATTTTAGGCAGGGATTCCTTACTTTCCCTTTTTATTAGAGTCATGTGGGAATGTAAATACTGGTAGCTTTTCAGATGAACCTGCAGATGGAAATGTATTCTGCGCTTTAGTGGGTCTTTACGTCACTCTTAAAATAAAATAGCAAGTGGAAGATTTTAAAAGACTTGAGGTCTATTTATTAACAGGCTGCTTAGGATAGCATTTGTACTGTCCTTTCCTGGGAATCTTCCTAACTCAACACTAGCCAATCTATCATAGCTACACAAGGAGACGATGAAAAACATGCCTGTCTCCTGCACTTAAAATTGAAATTAGCCTGATTGGATTGCACAAAGAGTCCTCTTGCAGTCAGCCCTGGGTGACTTCAAAGGATTCATATACATGGAAGAAAAAAAAATCCAAAACTACAAAGAACTGAGAATCTGGCACAAATAATGTCACTTTTTACTCAAAGCTTAAAACACAGAGCAAGCAAAACAAAACAAAACAAAAACACCAACAACTACGGCAAAAACTCTGCTCTTATCAAGCAATTTTAAAACTCTGCTGATGTGATTAGTCTAATTTCTTGTCATTTGATAGCTACAGGTGGCTCTAAATGTTACAACTCGAGTTTAAGTCAGTGATCTTTATATAACTTATAAAATACATCTTGCTTCGTAAGTGAAGAAGATACATAATATCCCGGAAATCTGGCTATGCCTGTTGACCATTTGCAGTGTTGTGGTCAATGTCAACATGTGCAGGGCCAGAGAGAGGGGCGATAAAGGAAGCCGTCTGCCTGTGGAAGCTGGTGGACTGCTGGGTAGGGCCGCCAACATCCGTTGTTGCCTGGCAGGGGGCTGGGTCGGCGTCAAGGGAAGGCTGGAGACTGGATTTTTATGTGATTTCTCCCCATGTACCCACAATTGCAATTAATTAAAAATATAAACACTGTACAGCCTGACCAGTGAGTCCTATTTATCATATTTCATAGAAAAATCAAGATAGAAAGGTGTTTGGAGCAGAAGATAAAAAGGTTGGGTTGCTCAAAAATTAATAACTGCAAGAAATCTCTGCTTCTTCTGAGCTGGAAGAGTGAAAGGGTCGTCCAGAGGTCAGGGGCAGGCGCCTCAAGGCTTCAGATGTCCAGGCCCAGCCCCTTAAGCCGGAGTCTCGGGAAGCTGCTCTTGCGGGGCCAGGCCATTACTGCCGTCCTTGAAAGCTGCAACCGCGAGCACGCGCACACCAGCTGCGACACCTGCCGCTCATCTTGTTACTGCTTCCTGGAGGAGTCCCCCTGCTGCCCCCCACAGCCTCCTTCGTGGAGGCTCCGTCCGTGCTGCTGCTGCTGCTGAGAGCGCTGTTGTTAGAGCTTCCGGAACGGCTGCCATGGCGGCCTTACCTCGCCTGCAGCTACCACTGGAGACGGCGTCAGACACTGGGAGCAGACACAGCACCGCCCCCGCCAGCTGTGTGGTTTCCAGTTTCCCCCACAGGCAGGTGACACAGGTGCTCTGCCAACTTCCGTAAGAGTCCAGGTGCGAAGTTCTCCTGCACGTGTTAGAAAACCCAGTTGTCCGGTGTGTACGCATGTGCACATATTACACCAAGGATACGGAGTAATGGCACTGACTTCAGCCAGTAACGCAGAGCTGCTGCCACAGCGAAGGCCTTTCAGTGTCATTTACCACATTAACAGACGGAAGAAGGGAAACCACAGGATTGTCACAGAGTTGCAAGAAAAACTATATGAGAAGCCAATATCTCTGTATATTAAAAGCTTTATAAATATCTTTATTTATGTATATAAATAGCTTTATTAAAAGCTTTATAACCAAAGTGGGAACAGAAGACAACGTTTTCAACCTGATACATTTCTCTATAACAAAACCATCAATGCCGTCATGTTTCATGTTGAAACATAATCAATATTTTCTATGAAAGTTAGGAAGGGCAAAAGAGCTTTTGTGTCTGATGACACTGCCTGTATTTACCAGTGTCCTGGAGATCCTGGCCAGTGCAGTAAGACAGGACAAAGAAATGTAATAAAAGTAAAGACCAAAAAAGGACACAAGCTATTATTATTTAGAAATGTTAAAATTACCCATTAAAAAAAATCTGAGAACATCTGCAGTTAATACTCTGCAAATCAATAAAGTTTTTGTATATAAAGTCAAAGCAAAATATCTCAATGAAATTGTCATAAAACAGTGGGAACCAATTAGAAAAAAACTATTTTAAAAATACAACATTTATAGTAGTTTCTGCTATGACTCCACATTGTGTAACATACTTGGGTCCTGACCCAAACCCACAACGCTGCTCCTTATCATGGGACCTTTAAAAAAAAAAGTGGTTCAGGAGACGGTTGGAAAACCACAGTTGTGTGGATTCTGGGAAAGGCTGTCATATCAGGACATAATTAACCACCTGCCGTGGACGACCACAGTCCACCGAAGAGACGCTGCAAACTCAGAGATGAGTGCTCCCCTCCCTCAAACTGATCACCATAAATACTTGTTAATTAAGCCAGTGAATCCTGTTTCAGTTATCAAGTCACATACTTTAAAAGTGGGGGGGGAGATGACTATTTTTAAAAACAATCTCAAATTTTCCTCCAGACTCATCTTGCATTCTGCAAGTTCAACCGCTGTGTACCAACCAGCTCATTTTAGTCCCTGTCGGTAACATAACCCATTTAGAAATACTGAATGTCTTCATGAGCACATGAGTGATTCACCAAATAATGGGCAATACATCAGCCAATTATTCCAGGGCATAAGCTGATCCTTGGAAAGAAATCTGATCATTAGAGGGCTTTGGATCACTCCCCTCCCCACTATTTTAGGAGAATCAAACTAATTTCCCAATGAAATCTAATGCACTGAGATAATCTGATTCAATAAAAGGAATAGCACCCCTATGCCATTTCTAATGAAGAAAATTAATTTCTTGGCATTACTTGAAATGTCAGAATTCATACCCACAGCCTCTACGAACTAAAATAAATCAACTGACAGCAAATATTAAGGGAGAAAACTGAAATAGTAGTCTTAATCAAGGGGTTATATGATAATGATTTCCATTGAATATATAAAAATCCTTCTGTTTTCCTAATAAATTCTTTAAGGAACACAGAATGTATTAGCACAGGAGGAACACTCAAATGGAATAAATGAATTTCTTTTCCTCTTTTGAATAAATGTCAGTTATTGGTCCATGATACACTGGGTTAGATACACAGAAAAAAAGCTCGTGATTAAATAGCTTCTCATTTGGGTACACTGTTTATGTATTCAGTCTTGATGATAATGCACTCAAACACAATCGATGACTGATTTTAATTTCCTTCATTGTGTTACAGACAGATGAAAAGGAAAGACGTAAAGGAAGGAGCTGTTTAGCCGGGCTGCGCACCACTTCCCTATCCAGACATCACCCCATATCATGTGTTCCTTGCAACATGAGTTTGGCTAAGCGGCAACATACACCCCATCCCAGTGCATGCAGTTCACAAAGCCCTTTCCTGGGTGATGCTGTGAGAAAGGACTTACTTCCTTACTCTGTGTATACGAGGGGACCGTGAAGCGATGAGCGAAACTTTCATGAATCACATAATAAAATAACAGCCTCGTATTCTGTATCTGTTATACCTGTTCGAAAGATTCCAAGATCAATAATAGATGCCTTTGACACTACTAGGGAATTCATGATCAAGGGTGTCTTTGCTAATACTTTTCACTATAATAGAGTTAGCAACTCCACTTTTTTTTTCTCTCTTTTAATTGTACAATCAGAATGTATAATATAAAGTGAAAAAAATTATTCTGTAGACATGAGAATAATAATTAATTGCTTCTTTATAGAGTATTTTCTATAGGAGTAAAGTAAAACCTAAAGAAATGATCTATAATTATCTGAAATTCCTTAAGCTTTACGTCCAATGAGAATATAGTATTTTTTTAAGCCTTTTATTCAGCACTCAGGTTTACTACCCAGGCACCATCAGTTCTGAAACCTGTATCTTGAAAAATTGTTTCTTCAAGGAACTTCCTCAAAATGCCTGACTTTTCCTGGAGATTCATACATACAGCCTCTTAACTTGGACATCTGTCAATACAAATGGTTAAAAAAGTGAAACATATGGTCGCCTGAAACAAGAATGTAAGCGAGGACCCCCATTCCCAGACAACACTCTCTGCCACTCAAAGGGAGGTCAGCCCTCGCTTCCAGCACCCCCCAAGCTCTCTCCCTCTAACATAGCACCAAATACCCAAATAATTGTTCCTATGGATCTTTTCCACTTAGCTGTGCACTCTTTGAGGGAGGGAGTCATGCCTTCTCCATCCCTATATCCCCCAGGGGCAAGCACAGGGCCTGTTTTCTGAGTTCAATAGTATGAAAAGGATGGTTGAGAAAGCCTCAGATGAAACGAAAAGCTACGTTCGTATTCCTTGTCATCGACTGTATTGTGGACACTTTTCAATAGTTCAGAGCACACCTGAAACATTTCATGCGGCTGCGTTTTCTTTTATGCTCTGGTTGGTCCAGTGTGGCCCACACAGGAGGCACAGGAGAGATTTGGGAAAACTGCACCGTTTACACTCGCAGGTCTGGGCGCAGCACTCAGAGGCAGGTGGGGAGGACTGCAGGTGATGAGCAGACAGAGCGCAGAGGCAGGTGGGGAGGACTGCAGGTGATGAGCAGACAGAGCGCAGAGGCAGGTGGGGAGGACTGCAGGTGATGAGCAGACAGAGCGCAGAGGCAGGTGGGGAGGACTGCAGGTGATGAGCAGACAGAGCGCAGAGGCAGGTGGGGAGGACTGCAGGTGATGAGCAGACAGAGCGCAGAGGCAGGTGGGGAGGACTGCAGGTGATGAGCAGACAGAGCGCAGAGGCAGGTGGGGAGGACTGCAGGTGATGAGCAGACAGAGCGCAGAGGCAGGTGGGGAGGACTGCAGGTGATGAGCAGACAGAGCGCAGAGGCAGGTGGGGAGGACTGCAGGTGATGAGCAGACAGAGCGCAGAGGCAGGTGGGGAGGACTGCAGGTGATGAGCAGACAGAGCGCAGAGGCAGGTGGGGAGGACTGCAGGTGATGAGCAGACAGAGCGCAGAGGCAGGTGGGGAGGACTGCAGGTGATGAGCAGACAGAGCGCCGCAGCCGGCGAGCTGGGGCCAGGCCTTACTGGGAGGTCCGGGGGTAGGTGAGGCAGAGCATGGGGGACAGCTCACACTGTTTGAATGACCTGGGTAGGCTCCTAGGTTTAGGGGCGGTCCCCCACTGCCGCGGACCAGGCCCTGGCAGGATCAAGACAGAGGCTTATTGCCTCCTGGGTGCACTGACCAGATAGAGGGGGTGGGGCTCTGGATTGGAGAGTCTGCATATTAAAGGCATGCTTTGGGCTGACCCTCCAGCCTAGAAGGGCAGTGTCTCCCCAGCCAGGAAGGCTTTTAAGACACCGAAACATCAATAAGATGCAGAAATAAACAGAATATCCAGAAGCATCTAAACACATGAACACCACACGCATCCTCACGGAAAGGCTCGTGCAAGTCTGCCAGCAGGAGAAGGCGTGGCCCCAGCCACTTCCCTGCACTACTGCCCGCCTCCCCCCGCCTCCCCAGTGTGCCAGCTCCTGGTCCCCTCCCCTTATTCTCGTCTCCACTGAAGGTGACGTGTAGATGAAGGAGAACACTGCGGGCCGGCCCGGTGGTGCACAGCCGCGGAAGCAGAAGGTGATCTATCAGCGGTGCTGAGATTCGGCACCGGTCCGTTATGTGATAGAGAGACGGGGCCCTGGAGGGGGAAGACTTTCTCTCCCTCTTGTTGAATTCACAGCTCCTCCTTGCCAGGACCAGCAGCGAAAGTGCTCACATTCGGAACCCTGTGAACTGGGCTGACGTCATCCTGGAATCACGGCGGGGTCTCAGGTCCCAGGCTGCCAGCAGCAAAGACAATGGAGCTAATAGAGGTGCCTTCTCCACCCTGGCTTCTCTGTGAGCCTCGTCAGCCCAGCCACGATGCTCTGTTCCACCTGCTGGGAGTCCCCGCTCTGAGACAGGTCACCCAGCGCGGGACCCTACTCCTCCACACATCCAGCTTTGCCAACTGCCTCCAAAGCAGGCACAGACCTGTGACTGTTCCCCGGGCAGGCACGTCCAGCCCAACCCACCCCACGCTCGTTTTCTGCTGTGCTGCTATCAGTGTTCTACCTTGCGCTCCCGGAAGCCCCTGCTCTCAGACCACACGGGCCCCTGATGCACAGATCTTCTCTGTAATGTGTCAGGTGGGAGAAACCAGTCACACTGATTTTCCTCTTCTGGGATATTGTGGGACATCAGTTATTATTTCTGTGTTAGTCTACTGTAAGGGATTACATCACAGAATGATTGGTTTTCCAAAAGTATTACTATCTTTGTTTTTGATCTGAAAAATTACTCTATATCAAGCTGGAAAGGAGAGTAAAATATAAGGACTCATAAATAAATTCTATTTCCTTTCTTCTTCTGGAATGTTTACATAAAAGCCTCCAGCCTGAAAATGCTTTCCTTGGAGCTCCTTGTCTGAGCCGGTACCAGTGATGTCAGACTATGGTGTATGCCACTCAAACTTGTTTCCAGTTTAAACTCTAGGACATTGAGAATATAGCCTACAGAACATTAATGCTAAAAGTTATAACTTTTAGGAAGTAAAGCCGCCTTGAAAAATTAAAATCCACTTCAGTGTTTGTAACAGAGGTAGAACAGACTTCTCACCACTTATACTTCAAGGACAAATGATAGGAAAACAAACAGCCACGGCCAAGGTCACAGGTACCTTCTCCATCCTCACCACGGACCCTAGATACCAGGTTCAGAATGTGACTAAAACCTATTCAATCAATAATAATAATCATAAAAAGTGTGTCCCTATAACTCCATGGAACTACTTTCCATAAATTTTCACTTAATGGAATTGAGCTGCAAGTGGTTCTGAGGCATTCATAGTGTTCTCATTGTCATGTGGGGACACAGCACAAGAAGCCCCCTTAAATATCAGACCTCAAGGTCAAGAAGAAGAGAAACACTGCCTTTGTGTTTCCTCCCATCCTGAAAGAGCGTGCTTAGGGGTCGCACTGATGGAAGGCGAGAAACAAAGATATAAAACGGGACGCATTGTCCCAGGAAGAACAAGGCAGAACATGCAATACGACACATACAAAATGTGTCCAAAGGAAAAAGACAAAAAGCTCTTCTCTCTTGCCATAAATAAATAGAATAAAAAAGCCAGCAGAAGAAAAGTGGGCACACAATGGAAGACGGTCTGTAATGTGTGACTTACTATCCATGTATTTTTGCCGGTGATAACACTACTCTTTGATTCCGTATGCCAGGCAGTTAGAAGGTAATTAAAAGTAAGACAGTGTCTAAAGAGAAAGGTGACAGCAAACATTAAGTAGAATGATCAGACTACTTTCACGGAAGTAGGAAGGTATCAGTGATCACTTTAAATCACCATCTCAGACCTGATAAAGATGATGCCTTTAAGCTTCCATTTCCCTTTCAACCTCACGAACTGATTTGAAAAATAATGAGCTGCTGTTTATGGAGCACTTATATTCTTAAATAATGGTTGTAACAAGAAGGAAGATGATGGTCAAGGGAGGAAGGATTCTTTCCAGAGCTGACCAGGTTTTAACCAGTGACATCATCTCTGAGCTCGGACTGCCTATGTCCAGATGGCATTCTAGTACCTGGGGGCCTCATTTCTTGGGACACAGCAGAAAGTTACCTGCAGTGATTCTCAGACCTTGGGTGCCTGATCTCCACATTGGATCACAGCTGCCACTCTCAGCTCTTTCAGGAGATAAAATCAAAAGTCATTTGTGCATCTTCACACCCAAAATGGAAAATCAGTTAACTCTGTCACTCCACCAGAAAGAAGAAAATACGTGGCATTCAATTTGCCATGGTATAGGATGTTGTAAAGGTAAAACTTGTCTGGGTCCCTGGTCATCAAAAAGAAAAGAAAAAAAAAAAGCAGATAAATCGCAACTGACTAATATTGGAAAGTCAGAAGTCTCAGAAGTGCCAGGTTGTTTATATTTTCTGCAATGCTCTTAACACTAAATTAGGAAGGATACTAAATAGCATTGGAACTGACAGACTGTAGAAAGTGTTATCAACAAAACTGCTCAGAGATAGAAGGAAGCCTTAGCTTTAAACGTCAGGTCCAAATTGATGTGTAGATAGAGAAAGGTTCCCTCCTGGAAAAAAAAAATGCAGCCAAATGCTCATCAATAGAGACAAAAGATGAGCTTGGCAAACTAATTATAGTGCCCGTGAAGCTGTTTGATAAGCCACAGGACAGAGACAAAGCTCTCTGTTAAGAGAGCAGTCGGAGGCTCTCCACTCAAACTGCCAACTGCAGCTAACATGAACATCTCTTAACGAGAAATGTGCAGGGGGTAGAAAAATGAAGGAGCGATACACTGAATGAGACAGAAAGCTCCAGATCGGTCAAAGGCATTGCCTGAAATGTCTGGACTTGGTTAGATGCCAACGCCCAATGATGCAGCAAAAACATCTGCAATCAACCGCTCAGAGGAGACCTACATTCAGCACAGCCCAAACTTCCCTAACTCTTCATTTCCAATTCTACACAGCTGGGGCAGGGCGACACTGAGCCACGGGCTGGGCCAAATGTCGTTCACGGGAGAAATAATGAGGGCTCAATATCAGAAGAGCCATCTCGTCCTGCCTGACGCAAAATATCCTTGCAGATCAAGCTTTGTTCCGATCATCTGTGACTCTGTATAGGCTCGAGATGCGTAGGCTTATATGCATTCAGTGCGGAATGAGTCCCAGTCTGCTGGTCTCAACAAATGTTACTCTAAGCTCCTGAGAGAATCTGAGCCAGTAAGAATATGTACTCGAAGGTTCAAACTGGGATCGTGCTGCTTTGAGAAGAGAGAGGCTTGTGACAACCAACCATGGAGATGCTCGGGTAGGACCTCCCTTGTAGAGACCCTCCCTGTAGAGACCCTGTGCAGGGCTGATGGCCTCCCGCTGCCTTACGTCCAAGTGCACGGTGCGCCAGCTGAGGCCTCCAGGGCCACTAGAGCAGGCCAGCTCCGCCTGACGTGGGGTCCTCTGACAGGCGACCTTCACTTGGGGACCCTGTCAGTGCGGTGAGGGACCTCAGAGCCACACTGTGGTCTGAGACCTGTCCCCCTCGCCCTCCCATGCCCTTCTCTGCCCACAAGTGCCACCCCTAAAGGCTCTTTCCTCCTGCACCCATCCGCCCCTCTCTTTCCCCTTCCTGCCATTCCCTCAGCAAGTCACCTGTGGGTCTAAGCCTGTCTGGGCAACCGCTTTTTTGAGGACCCGAGCGAGCACACGTTTGCACCTACAAACAAAGGTGGCCATCGGCCTTTGATTCCACAGGCTTCAGATTGCACCTGTGGAAGAGACCAGACAGATCGGTCAGAATGTTTGTTTAGAGTTAGACACAGATGGTAGGGCTCTTCTGACTGTAGGGCTTGTACATACGATTTAAATTATTTTCTTTTCACAGTAGGGTTACTAGCCTGATAGAGGGTGTCGAGGGGGTGTGCAGAAGATGTCTGCATTTCACAAGGCATCTGGCAACATCTCACGTGTGACGACACCTGGTCTGTGAAGGTTGTAAGCGCCGTGTGGTGACAGACCCTGACTGAGGCCATCATAGGGCACTTCCAGGGCAAGGCTGTGAGGGGCACGCGGGAGAGGCCCACTCGGGGGGATGGAGAAGGCTGGGGAAAGACCCAGCAGGCAAAAGCTGCGATCCACACGGATGTTCCCGGGCCATGTACTACGCACCAGCCCGTGGATCCTTCACGTACATAGAACCGAAATGAAATCCTTCAGACAAGCCTCTGAAAGAGAGAATTTCCTCAGGCTGAGGCTGAGGAAGCCAAAGCACGGGCAGTTTGTTTAAGTTGACAGAGGAGGTACGGTTGGTCAGGGCCCAGGATCCGGAACCACGTCCAGCAGGCCCTGTGCTCACCGCAGCCCCAGCCTCCTGGCTCTGGGGACGGAGTTCAGTGCGGCGCGGCCAGACTTTGACTCGCCACGTGCAGTGTGCGAGAGGGGGCAGCTGAGGGGCTCCTGTGCAGGATGCTTTCTGAACTATTCAAAAGGAGACCTGCAGGCCGTTTTCACCAGCAGCCAGAGTCCTCTGCAGGGCAGTCGGGGCAGCGCAGGAGAGGCTGCGTGAGTCTTGGGCTGCTCCCCAGACACTGGCAACACAGGCGCCCCACGGCCGGGGGGGCGTCTCGGGAAAATGTTCAACGCGGGGGAGGGGGGGTAGGTCAGGTGACGAGACTGCTCCTCCCCCGTGATGGCGCCTGTAGCGGGCCTGCGGCGTGCCCCCTTCACAACGGCTCACTTCGGGTTTACCTGTGGGGGGCACTGCCCCCAGTCGAGCTGAGCCTGCGTTTGTGCCGCCAGCTCAGCAAATCGAGAGCCTCGCATCCTGGGCCCTTCTCTCATAAGACCTTCTCCAACTTCAGTCTAGGCTCATATGCAGCCTACAAGTACAGAAAGCTCGGCAGCTCGGCCAGGGGAAGGGGGCCACTGGGTAATTCTGCGGGCAGTCTCTCTGCTTCCTCATAGTCACGGAGAAACACTGGGCTGCTGTTTTCACAGTAGCATTCTAGATACTGTGCCCTTATACTGGCTTTTCATCTTTTCTGTCTCAATCTCCCTGCTTCCTCATTTCCTTGTGATCACCTCTCAAAAAAAAAAAAAAAAAAAATAGCTGGCTCTAGTCCTCGTGATAGGCTGTCCTATCAGGTAACTGAAACTAAGCCAGGGACGGGAAGTGATTCTAGAACATACTGAGGACGGGACCTGGTACGGAGTCAATCACAGATCATCGCTCCGTTTCTGATTAGATGGGGTCAGTTGGTAATCCCGGAGCGTCTGCATTACAATTACTAAGTTGCACAGGAGGTGAGTGGGGCCAGGGCAGGAGCAGACAGGCACAGGGTCACACAGTAGCGCTAGCGCCCGCGCAGTGTGAGGTGATGGTAAATAAGAAGGCCGTGGATTGGGTTGACTCTGGCTCCCTGCCTTCGAAGGCTTGAACGAAGAGAGAATGTAGACTCGGGCTGTTAGTCAACTTTCAACCCAGGACATGACTCATGCTAACAGTGAAATACCTCCTGCAGCCATTGGACAAAATGTGCCAAACATGCATCCCAGAACTCACTGTTAAGGCTGAGAGCTCAAAGGAGACCGAACGTCTTAGCTCAACGGGTAGCCTCTGCAGACGTGAGGGCCCTCACAGGAAAAACGCAATGCGCCATAGGAATGTGCTCCTTGGAGGAACATGCCGACACAGCTCATGGCACCTTGAAGCCTCGGAGGGCGACTCTCAGACGTCTGCAGAGTTCAGGTAGAACCGCCTCACTTCCCATCGCGGCCAGCGACGCACCTGCAGGCTGTGGGCTCTACGGATCTTCAGCCCCACCGGATGAGAGGTGGGGAGCCAACGGCAAACATCCCGCCAAGGGACAGAGAGGGACAGTTTCCTCTGAAACTGGAGCTCTGATGGGTAGTTTTAGACTCCTTATTTCAGCATAAAAAAGGAGGTGTGTTGTTTAGTGTCACTGACTCTGGTTACTCTTAGGAGCTCAAGTGGGGAGGGAGAATGGCTGCAACTTGGGGATTCCTGGGGGGGGTCCTCTGGTGCTTGCACGCCTGGTGATTACCCAACAGACCACAGTGACAACCGCTGCCAAGAAAGGGCAGAGCAATCGAGTATGCAGATCCGTCCAGGCTGAAGGCCCGTGTGTCTCTACAGCCTGAGCAACGCCAACCTGCAGCAGTGTGGGCGACGGTGGGGGAAATCAAGAAGGCTGGCTGCCGAGACAGCTGATAAATTCCAACAGTGGACCGGCTGTTAGCTGCCGCAGGGAGCTTGTCCTCCCAAACCGCCGGCATCAAGCTCTCTGGTAGAAACTAGTCAGCCTCCACCTTTGAAACACAGTGGCGGAGTAGGAGCGGACCCAGTGAGGGGCGGCCCCATCTGAACAGTGCGCCGGCCCGAATGTGGCAGGAATGTAGCAGAGCCGCCGGCACAAATCATTCTGAGCCTCCCCCCCAGTGGACAGAGGCACGTGAGCTCAGACTCACCTTGTTGTGCCTCAAAGGAGCATGGCCTGAGTCAATGCTCCAGGGTTTGCTGAGATGCCAACAGCACTCGCTTGGTCTCCTTGTAGGCCCAACCTGAAGCGAATACCCTTGGGAGTGACCTTCAGCCAATGGGAGATGAGTGTCCGGGAATAATGGCTTCAGTCTCCTGACTTCCATGAGGACATTTCTGAAAAGTCTTCCGTTCATTTCACAGAGACTCTGAGCGAACTGCACGACTGCCTTTGGCAGCGGAAGCAGTAATGCACTTACATCTTCTTCCTCCTGCCGAATCTCCCTCCTTCACTTGTGCCTCCTGACATCACCTCTCAGACAAACTAGCTGCCCTGAAACCTCTTCTCGAGCTCTCCCTTCGGAGGAAACCAAACTAAAACACATAAGATGTCTTGAAAAATCTTCGTATTTTCTGCTGATAACAAATGTGCTCACCCCTGCTGGAATGGTAGCAGGACTGAATATTGGATAAGGGGTGTTTATTATTTAGAGCCAAGAGCAGTATGAGTCTGGGGTCTGTGCCAGGTTTCAGATTCCTACTGCTCTGCAGAATCTTCACCATAAAACGTGGTGGAGATGCTGAACACCCACAGTCACAGCCAGACGAGTTATTGCAGCTGGAATTTTTAAGTCACTCACATAACATATTTTTGGAAAAAGTCTACCTCAGAGCAAAATTGGAAGCTTTGGAAGGAAATATACCTTAAGGGCCTATAGTTGTTTTTTGTTTTTTTTTTTTACCTTTCAGATTCCCTTACATATCCAGTTCAGGCTATCATTAATATTGCTTTGGGGCATTCCAAGTTGTCCCCAGTGAGCAGTCTGCTTCTAGCTCTAACCACTTTCTGAGAAACATGAAGTTCAAGCAGGGTCTAAAAGCTTAGATCAATGAGTCATGAAGAAGCTAAATGGGATGAGCAGCCTTCGCAGAGTTCCCAGCCCCAAGTGCAACATGGAGTGCTGACAGATGCTCTCTCGGGCACCATGGTTAGAGTAACACTTAGCGCTTAGCCGTGTCCAGGCCCCAATTGCCTGAAATCCCGTATATTCCCTAGCCATGCCTCTGAAACATGTGGTATGACTCTCATTTTTCTAAACAGAGGAAAAGAGATTAAAAGTGACTTATTTCATATTAGAGTGGTCAAAACTTTAAAAACTGGAATTTAGTAGGTCCCGGGTTCAGGAACATTACTCCTGTGGCTGTACTCTGACGTGTCATCCAAGAAGGGTTTTTGTGTTTGTTTTTCTCCCTTGAGCTATTTCCTGCAGTGTCCTAGATGCACGTGCTGTCAAGGAGTTCTTTGAGGGGTGCCTGGGTGGCTCAGTGCATTGAGCATCTGACTTTGGCTCAGGTCATGATCTCACAGTTTGTGAGTTCGAGCCCCACGTCGTGCTCTGTGTTGACGGTTCAGAACTTGGAGCTGCTTCAGATTCTGTGTCTCCCTCTCTCTCTGCTCCTCTCCTGCTTGTGCTCTGTCTGTCTCTCTCTCAAAACTAAATAAACATTAAAAATAATTTTAAAACACGAGTTTTTTGAAGGGGCACTGGCTTCAAGCTTTTGAGAGTGCCGAACGTTTTTGTTGCACTCAACAGGCCATAGAGATACTGGAGATTTCAGAAATCATTGTTGAAGACAGTAAAAGAATATTTACTCTCTCTCACTTACTCTGAATAGACAAAAGAGGAGGTGCAAACTATAAGGAAGGAACTGACAGGTGCAGAGAGCAGAATGGGCAGCTTTTTGCGTGCCCACCAGTAGGCCAAAATGAAGGTACCATCCCTTTACTATGCTACCTGAGTTGAATAACTTTTCCTTTAGAGTGCTTCTTGCAGAAAGTGTGCAGAAGGACTTCATTTTTCATGTTACAAAATTTCCTTTCAAAGTGTGGCTAAAATAAATCCATTAATTAAATGATTTTGCATGAACTTTTCGCATAGATCAAACTCCTAAAGTTCTGGTCACAGACGAATAATTTTCTCAACATACATAAATCTAATGAAAACTAAAAAGTATAGAAGAAGATAACTAAACTAATAGGAATTACACTGATAAAAATATAAAGTAAATCCTGATACCTAATTGCCATTTTCTTACAAGCCCCTGAGATGCTTATTAAAAATACAGGATTCCCAGCCTCACCGAGGACCACTGAGTCAGAATGTCGGGGGGTAGAGCCCTAGTTCTCGAGTTCTCTTAAGCACACTCCACCCCTACCCCTCCCCTCTACCAGTGCGGGACTTAACGACTGAATCCTGGGAAGTGTGGACAACTCAACTCTGAACGTTGTATCCTTGCCCGCCACGAGTGGACAGCAAGTTGCGCAAGAGTTCCGGTTTATACAAGCATGTAAGCTGGGATTCGTTTTTCTCACACACAAAATCGGGCTGTGAGTGCCTCCTTCTAACAGTGCCGGGGTACCGGGGCCGGCGTCTGCAGGTGCCCTGGATCCCGTCCTCTGGACTGCCACCACACACGAGGAAACTCTACTCCGCTCATACTTAAAACACCTGCCGTCACCCTCAGAGGGTACAGCCTAAAGACATGTGCAGTCATTGAGAGATGCCAGGTGTATTAGCAGGGCTCCGTCTGCCTCTCTCTCTGATGTCTCTGTCCAGCTGCCCACCTCTCACTGTATCCCCTGTAGCCATTAGGCTACACTAACAGCTGATTAATTGCTCTACTCTTTTCCTAACTTTTTTTAAAGTATTTATTTTTGAGAGAAAGAGAGGAAGAGCACGAGTGGGAAAGTGGCAGAGAGAGAGAGAGACACAGCATGTGAAGCAGATTACAGACTCTGAGCTGTCAGCACAGAGCCCAACACAGGGCTCGAATCCATGACTTGTGAGATCATGACCTGAGCTGAAGACAGACGCTTAACCAACCGAGCCGCCCAGGCGCCCCAAATTGCTCTATTCTTTTCAATGATGCTGTGGGCATAAATTTCTCTAAGCTCTGTTATCCTCGGCAGGGATATTTTTGGAGGCTAATATTTGAATTTTTTTTTGTTTTATTTTGAGAGAGAGAAGGGGTGAGAGAGGGCAGGAGAGAGAGACAGAGAGAGAGAGAGAGAGAGAGAGAGAATCCCAAGCAGGCTCCACGCTCAGCCAGAGCCCAGTGTAACACTGGATCCCACGGCCTGAGCTGCTATCAAGAGGCTGATGCTTAACCGACTGAGCCGCCCAGGTGGTCTGAGGCCAGTATTTGTATTCTGTTCTCACTCTGGGAGAACATTCTTTTTCCTCTTTCTTTTTCTTTTGGTTACCTCTCATAAAGTAAATGACCTTCAATTTAGCTTGCTACTCTAGTCCAACTGCCAGGGTTCTCTTAATACCTTTCCATAAAAATCCCTATTGTTTTGGAGGCATAGGTGGGGGGGGTGGGGGCTCAGTCCAGTAAGTGTCAGGCTCTTGGTATCTGCTCCAGTCACGATCTCACGGTTGGGGAGTTGGAGCGCTATGTCAGGCTCCTCACTGTCAGTCCAGGGCCTGCTTGGGATTCTCTCTGCTCCTCCCCAGCTTGTACGCTCTCGCTCTCTCTCTCTCAAAATAAATAAACTTAAAAAAAAAAAATCTCCATTGTTTTTTTAAAGCAGCTTTAGGCCTGAATACTCCACTCTCAGCTCCAAATAAAGTCTGTTTCATTGGGTAAAGCTTCAGAGCCCTGACCTGATTTGCTCTCTGAGCAAAATCTCTCAGCACTGTCCTTGGGCTGGGACGCCCTTGATTTATGAGCAGGATGCTGGGCGGAGGCAGCAGGCGTAGGTGATCTTAGCTTGCCTCTGCCAGCTTTGATCCTCCTGGTATGAATGATCCAGGGGGAAGGTGATTAGTACCTGCCAGAACGAGAGCAGAAACTTGGCCCCATTAGGTGGGGGGCAGGTGGAAGAAAGCTCCAACCTCCTAGGCTTGCTTGGAATTTAGCCCCTGAAACCTGGAGCTGGGAAGACAATAGGAAATGCTGGCATCCTCTACCTCCCCAAAGACACCACCACCCTTGACCAGGAACTCTGAAGTGTTCTTAACTACATTCCTAACCACATTCGCGTTAGGAGTGCAGTGTCCCTCTCGCGGAGTCAGTGGGGAGGAAGGAAGCAGGTCAGGTCAAGCGACAGACTCTGCTCTAACCAAGACTTAGTAGATTTTTTTAAAAAGATGTTTCTTCATTTTCTATATACCCTTAAACCAATTTCCAGAGAATGTGTGTGTGTGTGTGTGTGTGTGTGTGTGTAACTAATATTCACGAGTTATGGTTGTATTGCTGGGGACACATCTGTGGAGCTCTTTTCTTGATTCTTTAGACCTGTTAACACATTACAAAATTTGCATCTTCATCTGTGGTTATTTAGTTGCAAGTTTTTCTCATTTGTCTTCTTATAAGAGTTGCAGTGTATTATTGTGTCATGAAAGTTTAAAATGAAATTGTTCAATTATTTCCCCTTTATTGGATTTTGAACCTTAGTTGGAAAGGCAGTCTCTCCTACCATGTTATAAAATAGTTCACTCATTTTCCCCTAGTACCTGTACAATTTAATTTATACATTTAGGTTTCCAAACATTTTTAGTTGATTGAAGTGGGTTGTGTGAGGTATAATTTCTAAATTACCTTGTTCTAAATGGCTACTTACGTGTTCCAAACTAATGGCTAAAAATTCCATCTTCTTCTCAGTACTTGAGATTGCACATTTTCCACATAGATTTTAGTTGGTTTTAGACTCCATTCTGTTTTACTGGCGTGTCAATCTATTTATGAGCTATATTCTTTTCCTTCTTTTTTAATGTTTATTTTTGAGAGAGAGAGAGGAAAAATAATGAGTAGGGGAGGGGCAGAGAGAGGGGGACAAAGGATCTGAAGTGGGCTCTGCACTGAGAGCAGTTAGCCCAATGCGGGGCTCGAACTTATAAACCATAAGATCCTGACCTGAGCCAGAGCCTGACACTCAACTGACTGAGACATCCAGGTGACCCTATGAGCTATACTCTTAATTCTAGAGGTTTTATGTTTTTAAATGGTTAGCCCCTTCAACTCAATTATCCTAATGTTCCAGAAGGTTCTTATTTATGTATTTTAAATTTTGATTAATTCTAGAATTAGCTTACATAGCTCCAGACCGGGAAAATAAAATTAAGCTTGTTGGAACGTGCGACCACCTGAAATTTACACATTAACTTTGGAAATACATCTTTCGATTGTGTTATTTCAGAAACAGCAGCACTAAATATTCAAAAATATTTTTAAAAATACACATGCAAAGTCTAAATGAGGAAAAATCTAAGATACCACTGAAAAGCAGGAAAAAAAATGAGTTCAATCAAATGGGCAGAACTTCTATAATTTTGGATACAGTAAGTGGTGATTTTCTCTTCTGATACACTTTATGCATTGTTGATTTTGGTCTATAAGAGCAACTGACTTTTGTATTTTAACTTCATAACCTGATAAATTACTGATTCTCTTGTTGTTTAGATTCAGTTTTTCACTGATTGTCTTTGGTTTGCTAGGTATACTACTATAAAATCTATAGATATTTTTTTCCTTTCTTGTAATTGTTATGCCTCAAATTATAGATCTTGTCTGAAGGATTAGCTAATTCTTTCAAAATAATAATTTGTGGTAATGGATATTTTAGTAACTCTTGCCTTGTTCATGATTTTAGTGACAGTGTGAATGATGTTTCCATCTTAATTAAGATGCTGATGTTGATTTGTCTTCATTTTCCTGGAACAAACCCCGCTTAGCCATGATGTATCTTTTTTATGGTACTGTTGGATTCTATTTACTAATGATTTTTTAGAACCTTCATCAATACCTGTGTGATTAATCTGTGATTTGGTCGTGCAATTGTTGGAATCATCACCAGATTCGGGTTTTCCCTTCATAAAATTAATTTGAGCGTTTTCCTTATTTTATAAACCCTGGAACAGTTTAAGCAGCAATAGCATCTATTTGTTCTAGAAGTCTCGGTGTCCTTTCTGGGGTGTAACACTTTGATATAGTTCTCTGTTTCTTCTAAGGACATTGACATTCCAACCTTCTCTTCTTCCTGGGGTTGGTTTTGGCAATTTTGTTTTTGCAGAAATTCAGCTTGGTTCATCTGAGTTTTCAAACCGATTTACAAAGAACTGTGTAAAGTCTTCTCTGAGGAATTTACTTCACACTCCTGTAATTTCAGAAGATACTTTCCCTGTCAATTTTTATTTTGTGTATTTATGTTTCTCTCCTTTCTTTCTTGATTATGTTAGCTACTGATTTGTCTGTTAGGTTGGTTAGTTCAAAACACCAGCTTGTGTATTTATGTGTATGTTCTTGTTTTCTGATTTGTTAATTTCTTCTTTTCTCTTTCTTTCTTTATTCTTTTTTCATATTTATTTTGTTCTTTTTCTTGCTCCGTGAAGTGGATCTCTCCTTCACGTTTTTATTATTTGTATTAAAAGCCATGAATTGGTCCCTGAACATTGCTTTAAATTGATTCTACAGAGTATTGTATAGTTTTTATAATTTCTAAAAGAAATCCTTCAATTTTAACTTCCCCTCTTTGATTCAAGAGATGTTTATAAGGAAGTTTTAAAATAAGGGGCGCCTGGGTGGCTTAGTTGGTTGAGCGTCCGACTTTCGCTTAGGTCATGATCTCGCGGTTCGTGGGTTCGAGCCCAGCGTCGGGCTCTGTGCTGACTGCCAGCTCAGAGCCTGGAGCCTGTTTCAGTCTGTGACTCCCTCTCTCTCTGACCCTCCCCTGCTCGTACTGTCTCTCTCTCTCTCCTAGAAATAAATAAAACATAAAAAAAAATTTTTTTTAAATAAGGAAGGGGCTCCTGGGTACTTCAGTCTGTTAAGTGCCCAACTTTGGCTCAGGTCACAATCTCACGGTTGATGAGTTCCAGCCCTGCATCAGGCTTTCTGCTTCTAGCCTACTCTCTTTCCTTCTCAAAAATAAATAAACATTAAAAATAATAATAAAATAAAATACTGGTTACAAAGACTTTCTACCCTCTTTAAAAATTAATTTCTGTTTATCATGATCAGTGAATACTGTTTGCATTACTCATTTTTAATGAAACATATTCAGATTTGGTTTATTATTTTTTTAGGTTTACTTATTTTTGAGAGAGAATGTACTTACTACATGCATGTGTGTGGAGCAGGGAAAGGGTAGAGATAGAGGGAGAGAGAGAATCTCAAGCAACCTCTGCACTGTCAGCACAGAGCCTGATGCAGAGCTAAATCCCATGAACCAGGAGATCATGACCTGAGCTGAAATCAAGAGCCAGACACTCAACTGACTGGGCCACCCAGGCACCCCAGGCCTATTTTTATATGTTAGAATTTGAATATCCTTACTTATTAAGTTTTGTTCCAATTACTTACTTGTCTTGGCTTGCCAATATTTTGCTCAAGTCTCCTCTTATTGGTGGGATTTTGATTTTTTTGCTATGCCATTTGTGATTATTATCTATTGCTGTTATTTTTAAGAACATTCAGAAATGCTTATATATTCATTGCAAAATTATGAGTTTACTAAACACCATACTTATGCAACATGCCAGATAATTCCAATCTACAGAGAGGAGCACAACTGCCCCTCATGTACCCATCACCGAGCTTTAATAGCTCTTCACTCAAGATAAGTATTGTTCCATTTACATACTTCCACCAGCCCTCCACCTGCTTTCCCTGAATTATTTTGAAGGAAGTCTTAAAATAAAATTGCCAAATTTTCTTCTTTTTCCATGCTTTCAAATAGTTTAAGTAACAGTAGGATTATCTAATCTTTAAACATTTGTCAGAATTCTCCCTCAAAACCATCTGGGCCTAGTGCTTTTCTGTTGGTGTTGTTTGCCATGTCTTCTATTTCTTCTTTGGTAATTGTTCTGAGGTCAAATTTGGTGAAATGCACTTCTTCTAAAAGACTATGTGTTTCATCTAGTTTTTCAAACATATACAAACATTATTATAAAGCATGTTTCTTTTGATTTAAAAAAATCCTCTATTTTATGGTTAATTCCCTTTTCATAGGTCAATATTATAAACTGTTGCTCTTCTTCTTCTTAAAAGCCACTATTGTGAATGAAAAGATCATGAGAAATATTTGTAAGCAATATATGTGATGCATTCAAATATGCACATAACTATCAAAATAATAAGAAAACAGGCAGTCTAGTAAGAAAAAATGAACAGGGGTGCCTGGGTGGCTCAGTCGGTTGAGTGTCCGACTTTGGCTCAGGTCATGATGACACGGTTCGTGGGTTCAAGCCCCACATTGGGCTCTGTGCTGACAGCCAGCTCAGAGACTGGAGCCTGTTTCAGATTCTCTGTCTCCCTCTCTCTCTCTGACCCTCCCCTGCTCACTCTGTCTGTCTCTCTCTCTTTTTCAGAAATAAATAAAACATTTTTAAAAATTTTAAAAAAAGAAAAAATGAACAAAAATTTTTGACAGGTCCACAAAAAATATATGTGAATATCAAATAAGCACACTAAAAGAATCTCCACGTCATTAGTCATCAAGAATCAGAGAGGGGCCTGGATAGCTTGGTCATTTGAGAGTCTGACTCTTGATTCTAGCTCAGGTCATGGTCCCAGGGTCATGGGATCGAGCCCCACATTGGGCTCTGTGCTGAGCATAGAGCCTGTTTAGGATTCTGTCTGTCTCCCTGTGCCCCCTCTGCCCAACTTCCTCTCTCTCTCTCTCTTTCTCTCAAAAAACTAAAAAATTAAAAAAGAATTAGAAATCTAAATCACAATGAGATACTCCTTTACAAATACTAGAATGACCAAAAAATGAAACAAAACAAACAAAATGACAACAGCAAGCACTAATGAGAATGTGAAGCAAGAGAAAACCCAAACATTACTCAATGCAAATGCAAAATGCCACGGTTAACTCTGTAAAGTAAAACATCACTTACGCATGACCCAGCAATATCACTCCTAGGTGAGATGCACACAAAACCTGTATATGAAAGCTTATAGTCACTTATTCATAATCATCCCCAAATGGAAAATGTCCTCATGTCTTTCCATTGGTAGATGGATGTTTTTAATGTAGCAAGTATAATGAAATAATATAATGAAATTAATGAAATACTTCTCAGTGATTCAAAACAAATGAACAATTGATACATACCAGGAGGATGAATCTCAAATATGCTTTGATAAGGAAAAGCAGCCATACTTTAAAAGCTATGCACTGTATAATTCTATTTGTATGATGGTGTGGAATAGATACAACTACAAGGGAGGAGAAAATGTCACTGGTGACCAGGCCGGGGGTCTGGGAGAAGAGGTGACTAGATGAGGAGGTTGAGGGGAATGATGGAATGTTCTGTATTCTGATTGTCATAGTACTTGCACAACTCTGTACACTTGTAAGGCTCATAAAACCGTGCACCAGTAAGAGACTGTATTCATTGTATGTAAATATAAAAACAAAGTGGATAGGCAGCAGGGTAATATAAAGGTAAAAACAAATCAAGGGAAACAAAATAAACATATTAGATGTCTCCTGGGTTTTGCTACAAAATTGTTCATATTCCTTCATGCCCCTGTGTGTGTCAGCAGGCTGACCCTTTTAGGCAACTTAACACACTACACCCCCTTTCCAATAGGCTTTTGGTGGCACAGCCACATGGGACTCCCACGATGAGATAAGAGGAGGGAGGCAGGTAATGTTAGGGCATCGATTCTCCTGGCTCCTTCCCTGTGGGATTGCCTCAGGCTGGCTATGATCTTCCACAAATCACAAACATTCTTCAACTCATCCTAACAGCATGAATCTCCCTTTACTTCATGGCATTTACTTCTTCCTGTGATCCTTTTTGATCTAGCCATGGTAACAATCCCCACTGATACTAGCTCCAGGGGATTACCTTACAGAGGTAAGAGGTTTCCTTGCCTCTGTCCATACTTTTGTAAGCATTATTTTATTAAAACTTTCCAGATCATCCAATTTAAATTTGCAATCCGTCCCATGCAGGGATCCTAACTAAAAATATAGTGAATGGAGATTCATGAGAATAAATGTTCTGGGGACAGTGAGCAGGCCAGCTTTGGTGGATTAAGAAGATAAAATTTGAATAACTGAGAAATAAGGTAAAAGGCATAGAGCAAGGCTATAATCAGCAAGGTCACTATCTAAAACTAGGTTACTCTTAATTATGTGGGGAAAAATGAAACCATCGGAAACTTCTGAACAGCACATTCATATTATTACCGTAATACTTAGTAAAGATTGGCTATACGCAAGATGGACTGGGGTCGAAAACATGGAGTTTGGACGAACAATTGAAAGAATGATATATGACATGGAAGGCAAAGGGAGCTACACGATCATTATGCAGTGGAAATGACAAGCATAGACAATTAGATCTTGGAAAGTAAGTGGCTACAGGACAAGAAAGAAAAGAGGAACCACAAATGACTTTGCAGTTCGAAGTCTGGGGGGCTGGAAGAAGGCTGACGTTATTAAAGGGTGACATTTCTTGGGAGTACAGACTGATTTGCAAAGGAAGATGATGCTTGAAAGGTAAGGAACTCACCTCCTCCTACCTCCATGTCAGGAATTTGCTCTGGTTGGTGGATTTGATTTCAACTTTGAATTTTTTTTTTCTCCCTATGTTAAAGGAAACTCTCAAGTTATTAATCCCCATTGCGAACCAGCAGATGGCTCAGCGTGAAAAATTTATGGAATCTGAGACCAGGGACCACTGGAAAGAGAGGCTCCAATCCCAGGAACAAGATAACACAATAATTTCTGTGTCTTGGCTCAAGAGGTCAGACTGATTGATGGTTGGACTCAGGCAAAAGTTACTTGTGTTGAATTGGGAAAATGGAAAAACTGTCCAAGCTGAAAGAAAGGCTGAGAATAAAGCACATCTAGGAGAGGCTGTACCACTCACAGGGGTAAAGGTGAGGGGAATCATTATTCCAGATTATTTATTTATTTAGTAGTTTACCAGGCTGACTAAGGCTAATCACTGCAGTGAAGTTACTTAGCCTGGGAGGGAGGTGGTATTTGGATTCAAAGACCACAGAAATACACGATATCGCTCCTGTTCAAGTCCTTGCTCTGACTATACACGATCTATGTTTGGTCCAGGGTCGGGGGACCCAGCCATGCTGATCACACTACTGTATCTGACATCTGAGGAACACAGCTTATTATTTTTTAAAAATTTTTAATTTTTTTTATTTATTTCTGAGAGAGAGAGACAGCGTAAGAAGGGGAGGGGCAGAGAGAGAGGGAGACACAGAGTCCAAAACAGGCTCCAGGCTCTGAGCTAGCTGTCAGCACAGAGCCCGACACAGGGCTCGAACCCACGGACCGCAAGATCATGACCTGAGCCGAAGTTGGCCCCCAAACCAACTGAGCCACCCAGGCACCCCCATGAGGAACACAATTTAATAGGAAGCTTAGGTTCCTCGTGCAGTTATTGATACTCTTGCTGCAGATGTGAGTGTAGCTTGAAAACTGGGGAAGAGAGGTGGTGGTGGTGGGGAGATGATGAACTCAAGTAAGTGAAAGGCAGCTGCAGAGGGAATACACCTCAGATGAAGAGTTACAAAGAGCCCAGTGCTTTTTCTTCTCTTTTGGTCTCATATAGAGTCTAACACAGTACTGGATTTACAGAAGATGCTCATTAAATAAATGCTGAATAGAACTGGTACGAACCCACACTAAAGGCAGTCTCACATACCAAGTAGTATATCATTGCTTGAAAAAGCCAAAAACTTGTAAGATTCGGGGACCCAACAAAGATGTTTAAGTTTTGAAAAATCCAATCTGCTTCCAGAGACCGGAAGTGTAAGTCTCAAATATGTAAGGGTAAATAAATGTCTTTAAATAAGGGATAATAGCTAATATGACAAGACTATATATGTATGTATATATATGCATATATATATATATATATATATAGCTTATAGCTCAACAAAAACTGAAAGAATGAGGATGGATAGGCAGACTGAAATTACTACTCTTTTTTAAAAAATTTGAAAATTTGAGATGAAGATTTGAGTTAAGAAGGCATTTCAGAGAAGGTTCTTCAAATCAGTGATTTCTCTAACTTGAAACTGAAACAAGTATAATGCATATTTGTTTGGACATACTTAACTGATAAATTTCTTTCATCTCAAAAGATTAAGAATAGATATTAAAGAGGCATTTCATTAACCGATTTAAATCCCATCACTTCCAAATGAGTAAGGGCACTGTAACAAAAAGCACTTGTAAAGGTCATCTTACAAAGTGCACTGCAGAATTATTTCCTCCTTGGATAAGCTTCCCCAACAGTGTTTCCCAGTGGTCAGAACTTCACGATTCAATGTTGACGGTAAAATCTTGAGTTTACGTTTTTATCATTGAATCAGAAGGTCATAAGAATCACTAACAGACACTGTAAAAAAAGCCTATCCAAAAAGCCTACCTGCATTTCCAGAATCACTTGATAGTTTATTAGAAAGTACCTTTATCTGTGATGCTGGATTTTTCAGTTGTAAAAGATATCTTTGACTTTAGGTTTTTTTTCATTGTCTCTGTCTAGAAGGATTGAAGTTATAGTACACAGTCAGTTTATTGGGGGTAAGCCCCAGAAAAATTAATAAAAGAATATTCATTAAAATATATTTATTAATTACAAGTAATATGCCATAAATGGATTTATCAGTATTCCTCACAATAGGTGCTATTACTGGAACTTTAATTATGATGGAAAAAATTAATGTGCCCAGAATATATACTGCATACCTTGAGGGCAAAATCACTCTTACTAGTTCTTAATTTTACTGACAGAAATAATGAGGCCTATCTGTGAAATGCCCAAAGTCACAGAACAATACTACTACAAACAATATACTCACCCCAAACTCAAATATGTAACCTCATTTTTCATGAAATACACATCAAGAAATAATTTTTATTTTTTTACCATCAGTAATAGCTACATAATGTAGCTACAACTTAGCTACATTAAGGTATTTATAAGAATCACTATAAAATGCAATGGAGTAACACCTCTAAATGTCAATGTATTTAAGCAGACAGTAAAGGAAATTTTAAGTGGACAGGTAGACAGGTATTAAGTTCTCGATATGTTTTTAAATTATTAAAATCACAAAAGCTCTAACAAGTCCTTCCCAGCAGAGACAGAATACATCAAGAAACCTAATTGAAGGGCTATTTCATTTAAAAACAAAATGCATTATCTTATTTAAAAGTTTATTAATAAAAATCTCAATGGGTTCTTCTCTTCAGGCTTCGAGAAGAGTAGAAGTTCCCTTGGGAAATTTTCTCAGCTTTCCTCAAGGCTAAATTTATATAGATTAATAACCTTAGAATTTTATCCTCAAAGAAATATTTAATAGCCTGATGGATTATGGTATAGTGCAAGTGACTTCTATGAAATGTTATCTTTTCCTTGTTTTCAGCACAACAAAAAGGGACCTGGTAAAATTGTAGTCTCCCTTCTTCAATGCAGTTTCCATTACTCTCTGAGTTTATCAAGAAGAATAATGATGCTTTGATTAAAAAAGGAACACCAGTGCTTCTGTAGTCAGGCCTCACCAAGGGCAAGGCTGCACATTATTCTTTTGCTCTTCCCCCCCGGCCCCCCGCAACTGTGACAGAGAACAATGGTGAAACACATCAGATTTTGACAATTGCGTAAGGGCGGCTGCCTGTCTTCAGTCCCTCATGAAACATTCACAAAATGTTTCTAACCACTGCCTTGCATATGCTTATCAGTCTTCTGGTTTTCCTCTCTATCAACATGTAGAAATATGCTAAAAGAGGCAAAATCTCTCAGTCTCCAGCCCAGCAGCCCTGAGTCACTATCCCATTGTGAATTAGTGTGATTCTAGGATCTAAACAGAAAGGGCAACACAAGAAATGTATTATATTCTATATCTTTTCAACTTCTCCCTCCTCACTATCATGCCTCGGGTTCAGTCTCTCATCACACCTAACCTGCCTTCTTGCAATGGTCTTCCAGGCGATTTGCTTGCTTCCTAATTCATTCTTCACTCAGGTCAGCACTCTAGTCTCTCACTGCCAGAATTTCTAAGCCTTTTAGGTTGTTGACCCCCTCAACCGCACTCTCATACATCCCTCACAACCATGGAGAATATTCTCTGCCCCCCAATCTGCCTTCAAATCTTTTTAGATTTCAAGCCCTCCTTTACTTTCCCCACCTCCTGTTTTTCTGAGCTTCATGTTGTTTCCCGTCCAAGTTAGGTGAGTGTGATTTGATGAGAGTGCTTCATTGATAAAACCTGGTAAGTTTCCAGTGAGTTCAAGAGAAGTCATCCTGCAGAAATATTCATGTGAATCAGTTTTTAAACACGGGGATTTCTTATCTTTCTCTTTTTAATCTTTAATGATATTTCTTTCACATTATTCCAATGAGACAATTTCTGGTAGTGTTAAAGGCTAACATCTTATATATTTTTAATCATTTTAAGCACATAAAAGGCAATTTGACTATTCACAATGTATTGTCGGAGTATTTTTGAACACTGGAAACATTTCTGGGCAAAGGGAGTGCACTGTTTCCTGAACTGACATTGACCTTCCTTTTAACATCATAACTAATGTAAAAGTTTGTGAATATTTTCTACATGTTGGGTTCTACATATGACCACAAGGAGTTACAGAAGTGCAGAATGAGTCACATGGTCCTGTTGTTTAGGATCTAGGTGTGGAAACGGTCCATGTGTGAATGACTGGCGCTGTCCTTTATGAGGGAGACAATGAGGTGGTATAAATCCTACTGATACTATTGGTTCTGACTAACATAAACTAGGTGTACAAAACTAAATCTGAGCAGAAGCTGGTTTTTCTACTCTCTTCACCATTTTTTTCTTATCAAAGCAAAATTTTGAAAGCCGTACACATTCAACAATGTAGAATTTGGTGTTCAAAGCCATTTTGTCCCAGAGAATACACTATGCTAAATGGTATCTGCACATAGCCCTTTATTTCAGCTCTTAGGACCAGATGTACTTCTGAATGCAGAATTATGCATATTTTAGGGAAGTGAAACAGTGCATGCATCTTCCACTAAAAAATACTCCCAGAGGAACCCTGAGCAGTATCCTATAGTCAAACACATTAATGTGTTAGCAGCGAAAATCATGACTATTCACTTAGGAATAATGAAGTTCATAAATGGCCTCTTATCAAGCTAGACAAGGTTTTGTAGCTAAATAAGTAACAGAGACAATTTTAATTTTTTCAGTTTTTGTGGGTTTCAGAATTGTAGATTGAGGCTTTTGGATCTGTGATGTTGAATAAGTAGACCATAGATTCTGCTCTCGAGGAACCTAACAAGCGTTAATGTTTAGCTAGTGCATACTGGGAGACACATACTGGTGTTAAAATATTAAAATATTTTTTCCAGTGATTAAGTGTCCATTGTTCCAAACCACTCAAGGACTCTCCCTTCCAACCCACCCATCTCCTGAATGCCTGGTGCTTTCCCTGCACTTACCATGACCCAACAACTGAAGGAATAGCTTGGGCCCCATGGCCAGCCTCTGTGTGGTTGGTGGGGGTCTGAACCATACCAACTGTTCAAAATTTTGAGTATCATTCCTGAAATCACACGATACTACTGAATTTCTTCCAGAAGACCCAGAGAATTTTGACAGAATGAGAAGAGGTTGAGAGAACTAAGGAGTCCTACTTCCTTTTAGTTGTAACTTTTATAGATCAGAGGGGTTTAGGTATGCAGAAAGCCAGTAAAATCATCTGTAACCCTAAGTTTCTACTGTCCAACAAGGACAGACAGTCCCCAAGAGAGCAAGCGGGGCGGGATGGCCCTGGGAAAGAGTGTCTCCCATGATTTCTCATCAGTGGCTTTCATAATTATATTCATTATCTTTACCTCATGTAGGGAATTCCATATATGCTTGCTGACATTTTCTTTCAACAGATGTGAATTTCCAGCATGGCACTAATGAAAGAGAACATGATGTGATGAAAGACCCATTGTTAAGAACTTCTCCATTATTTTTTAGAAATAGTGCCCCTGAACAAATTCCAACCTCACTGAGTGTTATTTGTATTTTTCATCTATAAACTGAGTATTAATAGTTCCTTTCTGATGCCAGGATGTTTGTAAAAATATGAGATCATATGCATTGCTAAAATGATATAAGACATTACTACTTGTTTGGTTTTGTTTTTATCAGATTGAAAGGGACTCTTTTAGATTCCTATTGTTTTCACTGAATTTGATCAACCCTGATGGCAATGCTTCAAAATGAGATGCACTGATCTGTCCCTACCCTGCCCAACTGGCCAGAGGTCAGAGGGTTGAGTGGATACTAATTAAAACTTCCATTAAAAAATATTCCCACTTCTAAATTAGTGTGACAGGCAGTACAATAGAGTTGTCCACAGAATGGGACTATGACTGGAATATGACTGCCTTGGTTTAAATCCCAGCACTGGCACGCACTAGTTTAAGTGAGTTACTTAATCTCTTTTTTCTTTAATTTCCTCATTGGTTAAATGAGGACAAAAATTGTTTCTCTCTCATAATATTGTTCTAACACTTAAATGATGTAACGAACGCAAACCACCTAGTACAGTGCCGAGCAGAGTGAGCTCTAAGCGCTGCCCATGGCTGGCAGGACCCCTGCCTCCAGGAGGAGCCCGGGCCACAGTTCCCGCGGACTTGTGAACCGCTGGCTACTCTGCAGAGGCTGCTCTACACTGTGTCTCCAGAGCCACGTGCTCAAAGCAACTGAACTTGTTATCAGGCCTTTCTCATTGTCGTTGCCATTGTCAGACTGGTCTCATTGTCACTGCCATTGGGGCTGCTGTCCCTCTCCACCCCTCATCATCCTTCCCTCCTTCTCCACCTCTTCCTTCTTCTAAAATTCACCTGTAATGTGTATCTCTTAGGACTGTAAGAGCCAAGGGCAGGCAGCCCCAGGATGGGCCGCTCTGGCATGACGATTATTCCGAGCTGAGGGCAATGGAGACCCCACCCACTCAAGAGAAACTCTGGCCGCTCCCTTCACTACACAGAAGGGTGCAAATTGAGGACTTTCCAAGGACAGTTAGCAGAGATACATTTTGTCTGCGTGACCTACCTATATGGTGGGGCAAACATCTAATTACCAAACATCTGCCCCTGTCCCTACCGCCCTGTGAAGTACATTCCTTTCCCCTGAAGTCCCAGACTAAAGTCCCTTTTCCTGATTTCACGATGACACGCAGACCTCATTCTGCCTGTCTTTGCAATTTCCACGTCTGTGTGGGTTCCCCATAGACACTCTATTAAATTTGATTTCCTCCTGTTAATCTGTCTCATGTCAATTCGATTCTTAGTCCAGCTAAAAGGATCCTTAGAGGCGACAGGAAGTCTTGCTCCCTGACAGTACAAAAACGTTTTGAGTTTTTGCTCTTCCGCCTCTAAACTTCCCATGTCTAAATTATTCCACTGCATCTTGATAATACTTTAATAGCTCATCTCACACGCACACAAGGTCTCCATTTTGTTGTCATCACTTCTTCACATTTTGGCTTCTCCTCATTGGGCATTTCTGTTCCTATTCCTTCCTTCACACATCCACCACTGTGGCCACTATGGTTTTTTTTTTTTTTTTAATTTTTTAATGTTTATTTTTGAGAGAGAGTGAGAAAGAGACAGACAGAGCGTGAGAGGGGTGCTCAGAGAGAGAGGGAGGCACAGAATCCCAAGCAGGCTCCAGGCTGTGAGCTGTCAGCACAGAGCCTGATGTGGGGCTCGAACTCATGAATTGTGAGATCATGACCTGAGCTGAAGTCGGATGCTTAACTCACTGAGCCACCCAGGCGCCCCTAACACTGTGACCATTATACAACCCATTATAATCTTTACTGGAACTCTGAAGTACACTACACCAAATCAGTGTGTCATCCTTTCCCCCAGTTTCTCCAACCAGCCAGAAGTTTAGCCATGTTTATTAGCCTATCTCACAGCCTGCTGACAGTCTTCAGTTTTCTATTCTAATTTCTAATGCCAATTTCTATTAGCCTATTTCTAAATAAACCATTTCAAATAAATAGTGTTAAGGTCACAGTATTTAAATGGCAAGCAAGAACCATCTAAGTTAATGGAGTAAAGATTCATTATATTAAAAATGATTTTAAAATTATATTTTTGTATGTTAAAAATATTATGTTTGCAGAACATTCCCTACAGAGGTTTTCCCCACATCCACACTTTAAGCCAAAACCTTAGATAATTAACGGCACTTTAGGATAACATGCAAACTCAGGAGCAAAATTTATTACACTTGCTAACCTGACCTTATTAGGAGCTTGACCTTGTATTAGGAGCTTGTTTAATGATCTGAACTTTGAGAAAAGAATAACCATGAGGTATGCAAGAAAGAGTAATCCAGTTCTTTTTTCTTCTTTTTTTGATTTCTCCAGTGGCTTCATAAGTCACAATGGTTCCTTTGGATCAGGTTCCCCAGCAAAGAGAGATCAAAATAAAAGTATATGTGCTAACATTTGACTGATTTAGCAATCACAAGACAATGTGTTGATGGAAGCAGAAAGTACAGTAAGTCAGCCAAGAGCCAAGGGATGCCACAGCCTCTAGAAACTGGAAGAAGCAAGGACCTGATTCTCCCCGAAAGCCTCCAGAAGGAACCAGCTCTGATAAGTCCTTGCTTTTAGCCCAGTAAAATCAAGTTTATTCCTCTGACCTCCACAAATATAAAAGGACAAATAGGTGTTGTTTTAGGCCATTGAGTGTGTAGTAATTTGTTACAGCAGCAGTAAGAAACTAATACATACTTTGGTATCAGAAGTTGGGTGCTGTCATAATACCTAAATCATCATAAACAGAATTGTGGTAGAAATATGAAAATTAAGGTGCTACTGGTGAGAATTCAGAGGACATGAGGAACATGTGATTGGCAAAGGGATGAAATGAGACCCTTGCTACACACTAGCAGAAATCTTAGCTGAATTGTGTCATGCAGTTAGGTACAAAACAGAACATGTAGGTAAGAAACCTGGATATTTATCTGAGCAAGGTTTTGAAGACATGGCCTGATTTCTTCATGTTGATTATAGTCAAGTTTTGAAGAATGAATACACTGAGGGTAGAACTCTCAAGCAAAAAAAAAGAATCTGGATTTGATAATTTGCAAAATTCTCAGCCTAACTGATTGCAAATGATGCTAAAATTAGGACACTCACTGTCAGAAAAGAATGGTCTGGGGGTGCCTGGGTGGCTCAGTCGGTTAAGAGTCTGGCTCTTGGTTTGGTTCAGGTCATGATCTCACAGTTCATGAGTTCCAGCCCCACACTGGGCTCTATGCTGATGGTGTGGAGCCTTCTTGGGATTCACTCTCTCTCCCTCTCTCTCTCTGCCCCTCCTGTACTCTCTCTTTCTTTCACAATAAATAAACCTTAAAAAAGTTAAAAAAGAAAAAAAAAGAAAAGAAAAGAATCCCCTGGAGAGAAAGCCAAGGGTGTGCCTTTTTTTTTTTTTTTTTTTGCCAGTTCCTGGGAAGAATCAAAAGGTTAAAGTATTCAGTTGCACAAAAAATTATTTGAAAAGATAAGGCATATGATTCATGGATCCTCTCAGCCATATCAGCAGAAGCCAGGAATAGACATGAAATTATCCAGTAAAGACATTTGAATAAACTTTTGTCTAGTGGAGTGAATACCTATGATATATATTGGAAATCCACAAGCTTTTTGCAAATATTGTATCAGCAGAAACATTGTCAGCTTAGATTGACAGGGACAGAGAGGGTGAAATTAAAGAAAGCTATTGGATTCTACAGATAGGAACTGGGCTGGTTCTCTCTACCCCCCTCCCCCACAAACTACAGGACATTTTATCTCTACTTTTCTCAGTACCAATCTCTTTCTATATTGTATTATGATACTTTTTAAATTTATTTTTAGTTTTTTTAATTTTTATTTTTTTTAACATTTATTCATTTTTGAGAGACAGAGACAGAGCATGAGCAGGTGAGGGGCTGAGAGAGAGGGAGACACAGAATCTGAAGCAAGCTCCAGGCTCTGAGTTGTCAGCACAGGGCTCGATGCGGGACTCAAACCCATAGACTGTACCCCAAGATCATGACCTGAGCCGAAGTCAGACGCTTAACTGACTGAGCCACCCAGGTGCCCCCTTTTTTATATTTTAAGGTAAGTATTAATTGGTAGATATGTATTGAGTACCTATATTGTGCTAGATAGGTCTCACATCTCTTAAAATGATTGAAATTGAGAACTTTCTCTAATTTATTCTTGATTCCACCAAAGGGTCTGAACCACGGTATTATTCTTATGTAGATAATAGGTAAATATTTACTTTTTAATGGATTAAAAATTAATGAAGTTACTTTAGTGTTGACATGTTCATTGTTCCATGCATTCAATGCCAGAGATAACAGCTAAAAGGACTAGGCTTTTCTAATGAATCATGTCGCTTAATCCTTATGCAAACCTGTGATGTGTATATGGTTATCTCTATTTTACTGTTGAGGAAATTTAATTTTAAAAAGGTTAAATAATTTACTCAAAGCTATACAACTAATAAGGACTCTGCCCCTTGATTAGCCAACTCCAGTAGTTAACTTTTTAACCAGTACCATCTTCAACCCACAGAGCATACTGCCTGCTCACATAAACCCTCTACATTTCACCATCAGAACTTATCAAAAATGCCAAGGACAAACAGTAAGAAAAAAGAATGCTTCTTTTTTGGATAAACAAAAGGAAGGATAAACAAAAAGGAAGATCTTCAACTGAGAATAAGTTGTATAATCATAGTAATGCAGCATTATAAAATAAAATCCCGAAACGAGGCCTTCTGTTGGTGAAGTCCCCTGTGGCTCACAAGATACCGACACGCACAAGACCTTGGCTCAGCCTGCCCTGTCCGCTCAGACATAAGGTGTTTGCTGAGATCAGCATGGAATTCCTGTCTGTGTGCGTAACTCATCACCCATACAGCTCAACCACAATTTGTCATGGCTCATATTTTGCTTTCAGTTTTGGCCCTGGTGTTTAGACTGCTCACAGGTGCCCTGAAGGTCTCTTTCAGGACCATCTGATGACAAGCACCCAGGTTGGTGCAGCACAAGCACTTTGTAGAGTTGGAGGCACTTGATTGAAAATCACTTACTCCATCCCTGAGAAGTAATATTTTCAGTTTCTTTCACGCAGACAACACTTTCTCAAATTCCGAGTGGTTGTCTGTTTCCATAGCACAGGTAATTCATTCCAGTTACTTAAGACTGAACTCTAAATCCATGTGCCATTGGTAATTTAGGATAGATATAAGAAGGAATTTCCTGAGAGCCTGATGGGGTATTAAACACTGAAATGCACCACAGAAGAAAATTGAAGGACCCTTTTCCCACAAAAGTGTTTAAAAACGGAATCAATGACCATTATCCAGCCTGGGCTAGGGTGAACCCATTTGAAGCCAAGGATATGGGATAGATGACTTCTGAAGGTCCTTTACAGGGCTGGTATTCTGTGATTCATTTGCTTTAAAATCAACGATCTGTGTTGAGAAAAATTATATCTTATCAGTATGTGAAGAAAGCAAACATAAAATATTCTAGAGGCAATGATAAGCATTTATGGTGTACTAAACTAATCCTGCTGCCTTAGAAGATATTTACCAAGTTTCATTGATTGCAAATGTGGCAGGGATTCTATAATCTTGGGGGGGGAGGGAGAAGCTAACAGTTTTTAGTGTAACATTTAAAATTCATGCAGTGAGAATGGAAAAAGTTTTCCAAAACGGTCACCTTCATTTACTGTCTCTACTTGGTAAACAAGAGAGGAGTTAGGAACCTTCCAAAATGTCCCTGCATTCACATTATACATGAACCTCGAGATGTAAATGAGGTTGTACCATGCTATTTTTAAATGGCATATAACCTCTTTATTCTTCCATTCTCATAGATTGTTTAGGCGTTTTTCCATTTAGCATGGCTGTCCTCCAAAATCTGGGGCTTTGGGAAGCGAGAATGCATTTCTGTTGTTGAACAATGTTGATTTACTTGCTTGCTGAGCCTCCAACGAATCATTTAGCCCAAAGAATGGACATAATACTGCTTTAATCTTAGCCATAAACAAATGAGTGAACTGGCGGTAGGTTTATTGTGTTGCATTTCTTCATCCTAAAGACTGGAATTGGAAGAGGCAGGACATTTATATAGAAACAGTGCAAGCCATGTATGGGCATTTTCATGGACTTCAGTACTTGGTGTGACAGAGCACCTTTGTAATTTCATTTTAAGTCCTTTTCCTTTTTTTCATGCAGACGGGTATAACATTATTGATAATTTCACTTAACTTTGATGGTACTCATATTTCCATTTATTTATTAAATACATAATTTCTGAGCATCAAGCGTGTTCCAGGCAATGTTCTGGCTGCTGGCATTTAGTAATGATCAAAAAGATGAGGCCCTTGTGTCTGTAGACCTGACAAGGCACTAGGAGAGACATGCGGACAAGGTCATCACAACAAAAACCTGTTTCAAACGTGCTCATGTGCTCTAAGCAGGAAAGGCCCGCAAAGTGCAAATTTAGAGGGAATTCAAGGTAGTGAGGGGCAAGTGCATGGGAGGGGATGGGGCCAGAGTACAGGCACGATAAGCAAGGAGGACACACTGAAGAGAATGAAGCGGAGTATTTTGTTTAGCATGTAGATACAAGAGAAAGGAAGCAGAGGAGGGGAGAGAGGGAGGAGAGTCGGACTGGGGTGAAATGGGAAGTGGGAAAGGATGAAGTGGGTCATGTATGAGAAGTGAAGGGCTGATGATGGAGGGGCAGAGGAGCCTGAGACAGTGTGAAACTGTTACTGTCTATAAAAATGCTTGTATACCCGATGTGCAAACTTGTCAAGTTGAGGCTGCCCAGACCTTGGAGTGTAAGCCTTTTGGAGATTCATGTCTGATTGTATGACTTTAGGGAGGAATAACATCAGGCTTTAAATTCTTCAACACTCTTTCTATCAAGGGGTGGGCTCTATTTCTTGTTTTTTGTTTTTGTTTTTGATGTTTTGAATCTGCCTGATCTGTGGTTATTTGACCAATAGAGTGCAGTGGGAGCAATGCTATGTGAGTTTGGGGTCAGTCCTGTAAGAAAATTGGGCATTTAGGCCTTTTACCTTCTCTAAGCCACCATATTAAGAAAAAACAAAACAAAACAAAAACCACGTGGAGAGACTTTGAGACTACATGAAGAGGATGAGGGGCTCAAGTGAGCTCAGTATTCCCAATACCCCCGCCGAGGAGCCAGGGCGTGTGAGTAAGGATGACCTGGGCCCTTCCGATAAGCCTTCCCACCAGCTAAATAATACTGAATGATCACAATGGATGCCTCACAGAACAAAAGAATCACATGGCTGAACCCTGCCCAAATCAGTGACTCAGAATATTGGGGTATCAGTAAACGGTTATTGTTTCAAGCCACCATGTTTTTAGGGTACTTTGCTCCTGAGAAATAAATAACTGGAATAATTTTGTTGCCAGGAATGAGATCCTGCTGCCTGCTGAAATATAAAACCAGTAGCTTTGGGACCCGACAGAATGAAGCTAGAATGGCCTCAAGGAGACTAGCAGTGAAAGCTGGAAGAGCCTTGGGGAGACTGTTCATGAATACTTGAAAGACAATGAGGAGACCATGTTAGAACTGAAGAAAAGGTAACTCTAGTTATGTGGCATCAGAAAGTTTGGCAACACCTACGACCTGGAGAAATACAGAAGGTAAGAAACGTATCTGTGGAACTTAGGGATCTAGCTAAGTGGATTTTCAGACAGAATGCTCAAAGGTTGGCTATTCTAGCTATGATAAAATAGTCCATTATAAAACATAAAAAAGAAGTGGACATTATTTGGTTTTTGAGAAGAATTTAGAGAAGATACAGAGTTCTCAGGAAAGTTTTTCTAGCCCCAAAGGAGTCTCAAAGTCGGAAATGGCCCTAAGGCAAAATTCAAACCCACATCAGTAAGACTTGGGTTTCTGGGAAAGGCTGAGGTCAGGATTCAGCCATAAGACGCCTTGTTTCATACTTCACAAAGATAGAAGGGCATGCCTCACAGATTCCTTTTGTTGGACAATAGTATTTTTGAGAATTTTAAGTAATGCTGTCATTTTTTCTAAGACCCTCACCAGTTGCCCAAGATAGGCCAGTTGCTATCTTGGGAACTAATGTAAGTATGGCTTCTGTCCAATAAAATGAAATACAATCTGACATATTAGATACCTACAGAATGTTAAGAGATTTGTACTAAATTAAAACAAACACATATAGTATAAGATGAAAGGAAGAAAACTCTGATATTTGGTCTCTTAGCTGTCTAAAGAAAGGAAGTAACCTGAGAAGACTGACTACACAGATGTGCACCTGGGGTATTTCTTATGGAAGGGGACGGATGACTCACATTCAAGGGTGGATCCAAATAACACTGAGAATATTTCCCAGTAATCAGGAACTGGTGACGTATAACTGGTCAGATTCAGAGTCGCTATGGATCAGTTATGTGCCTCTTATTTTCCCCCACTTTGAAGGCAGGTGTCTGTTGTGGTTGCCCTGTCTCAAATTGTATACTGAGTGTATGGACTGCAGGTTACTCATCTCTTCAGTTCACAGGTCTTCAGAGCAAGAAGAACCATACTCAAGGAGCCATTCTTGAGGAACTTCATCCAAACCTGCTCCTCATTTTAGATAACTAGATTGTAGCCTTTGAGATGAGGCCATAATGGGATGAAACCATGGGCTTCTAGCAAGGGATGAACGACCTCTGCATGTGGAAGAAATGTAACGAATTTGTGGTTATAGGAAAGATGATAGCAGGGTAACCATGTCTGTGAATTATTTGAAATTTCCCTTTTGAGAAGTGTGACTCATTTCCCTTCCCATTGAATCTATACTGAACTAGATTCCTTGGAGCATTATGGCATGATGGAATGGAGTGATATTATGCTAGCTGCAGGCCTAGACTTTAAAGGGACTGTAAGTTTCTGTCTTGATAGCTTAAATCTCTGAGCTGTCATTATAAATCTGATTTCCCAGTAGAAGATACCACATGGAGAAGATCTAAGACTACATGGAGAAGATGAAGAGCCCAGGTGAGGTCAGCTTTCCAGATACCCCCCTCCAATTGGCAGGCATATGAGTAAAGCCAGGTGGCCTTTTTGAACAGTCCAGCTGAATTCCACTGATTACAAAATTATATAGAGAATCACCCAGTTAAACCTGCTCAAATTCGAATCTATAAAGCCACGAGATACAATGAAGTTCTTTTTGTTTCAAGCTACTGTATTCTGAGGTAATTCTGAGGTAATAGCTGGGGCAGCCCCTTAAGGAACTGACTTGGGAGGAACTGGGGATTATGAATGTAATGTGTGTATTTATAGCAGTAGAAGCAGTAACTGGAGCAAAGACAGAAGCTTAGATGATTGAAAATAAGAATACAGGGGTGCCTGGGTGTCATGATCTCACAGTTTTGAGTTCAAGCCCAATGTCTGGCTCTCCACTGTCAGCACAGAGCCCGCTTCGAATATTCTGTCCCCGTCTCTCTTTGCACCTCTCTCGCTCATGCTCGCTGTCAATCTCTCTCTCTCTCAAAAATTAATATTTAAAAATAAAATAAAATTAAGTTACTTGAAAATATAACATTAAAAAAAGAAAAGAGAAGAGTAGACATTTAGTGACAGGGTACAATGACCCCAAGGCAACAAGGAATATTTATAGGCTTGCAATCCACATAAGCAAATAGCTGATTACTGATAGATCTCTGGCAGGCTATATGAGTAATAAACACTGGTTCATATAATGTATGATTCTGACCATCACTGTAAGATCTTTGAAGTGGCCCCAGTCCTCGATGAATCTGAGGAATGAATTAGATGGCTCTTTGAGAGTTCAGATCCCAAACACTAACTGGCTTTTTTCCTGAGATTTAGACTTCTCTCAGGGTTTTCTGACAGATGAAATTTCTTAATTCATCATATCCATTCATTCTGCAATATTTATTGTATCATCTGCCTGTGTACATTCAGCGTGAGGTTCTGTTAGGGATGTAAAGGAAGAGATGATGTCCTTGCACTTTCAAGGGACTTATTGTGAAGTGGAACCGTTCAGACATGGAACTCAACTGACTCTGATGCAGGGGAAAAAATAATGATTTCCAGCACGTGGAGAGGGTTGACTGACTATAGGATTTTGGAGCCTAGTCAAGGAGCGTCCTAAGTTTAAGAGGTAAGCAATCAGTCCCCGAATAGACTAGGGTCCCAGACAAGAAGCAAGAAGCAAGAAGCCAGTTGCTGGAAAAGATTTTACCAAGGTCTCTGTACAATTTGAAGAAAGACTGTATCCTGAACCCTAGCTTCTTCACTGAGCTTTAGAACCAGGAACATACTAGACCCCACATCTCAGAGGAATTGCAAGTAAGTGCCAAATCACTCCAACTATGAAAATTAGAGGTCTACCTGAGATTAGAACCAGTAACTGTAGATGAGGTGTCAGTAACTTCATGAAAATGTTGCTGCCTGAAATTCCAATACAATCCCTTTCAGAAGAGTGGGGTAGTGACTGGGTTGGACATAATGTGTCCATGACTTATGATGGTCTAAATCCCAGAGCCACTGCTTTCCTTATTTTCACTCTTGCTCTCTTGTTTTCACCCAATCCTCCTCTTCCTACAAATTGATGTGTCCTGGATCACTCAATCCAAAGGACTCATCCCCTGTCTTCCCACCTTTCCCAGCTCCAACCAGGAATGGTTGCTTGGGTTGTTCAATAGTATACACACTTTATTTTAAGTTTTACTTTTTTAAATGATAGTCGCTTCTCTGTACTCACTTTCCAAGATTCTCTTGCAGCTGGGGTTGATTAGGTAACCTGGTTTATCAGACAGTTTTCTCCCAACTAGTTAGTTAGGATAATTTGTTTCCTTCAAAAGGACATTTCTTGGGGCGCCTGGGTGCTTAGTCGGTTAAGTGTCCGACTTTCGCTTAGGTCCTGATCTCGCGGTTCGTGGGTTCGAGCCCCGCGTCGGGCTCTGTGCTGACTGCCGGCTCAGAGCCTGGAGCCTGTTTCAATCTGTGACTCCCTCTCTCTCTGACCCTTCCCTGCTCATGCTGTCTCTCTCTCTCCTAGAAATAAAACATTAAAAAAAAATTAAAAAAAAAAAGACATTTCTTAAGTTGCTTCTTCCCTTCTTTCTACCTTGAAAATAGATGTGATGCCTGAAGATGCAGCAGACACCTTGTACCAATGAAGCAACCGGCATGATAATATGCAGCCAACACACCAAGGATGACAGAGAAAAAGGAAAGGAAGATCTGGGTCATTGATGACATTGCTGCGTTTCCAAATCAGCTGTGAGACCTCTTGTTAAGGACATGATAAACATATAATAAGCCACTGTTGGAGAGGCTTTCTGATACTTACAGAGGAATGATATGCTAACTGACATACTTTTCATTTCATTAAATACATAATGTAATTGATTATAAGTTTATCATTATTTAACTATATCGTTATTTAATATACTGAGCAAGAAAATAAGCTGCAAGTTGAGCAAAATAAAATGCCTCCTATCACTTACCATTTTTTATTTTATACTTCTAGAAAAAACTCTTTTCTATTTAAAAAGACAGATTTTTTAAATCATTTATTCCATTTGTGAATACATTAAAGAAAATAAGTGAAGTAAATTTCTTAAAGTATGCTAAAACTCCCTCACATTCAACATAAAACTCCACTGAATAAGTTTGTACTCATAGTCTTCTATTTCCATAGTTCTTTTTCTACATAAAATCATTCTTTGTCATCAACAGTGTGGATGATGCAGTATTTTTTAAGCGAACTCATTAAGACAATGAATTCCAATATTTGGGCTCTTGAGCCTGCTTTGCATGTGTGTAGAGCAAATCAATTTTTGGATTTCCACTTCAAGAATATCCCTAAACACTTACAATGACCAATTTCCAGCAGCACCCTCTCTCCATTCAATTGAGTTCCTAGGAGTTCTGAGAATGCAGAACTATTGTCCATGGAATTTTCTTCCATGCCACTGTCACTCATTTGGAAAGTTTTTACTTGTTGGGTGCTTTTGATACTCCTATGTTTTGTGGAGGTAATTACTACATCAGAACTATTTTTTCACCAGCAACTAAGTGAAGGACCCAACCCCAATGAATGTAAGATTTCTCAGAGGCAAAAAGCAGACAAAGTGATTTATTGAAGCACAAAACAATCGGCAGCATCTATTGTAGCTTTGATGTTTAGCAGGACCTTCACTGTGCGCTCTTCTCTGGAAACCGGGATCTCCAGATCTGCAGAGCCTAGAACTGTATGAAAAATTCACCATTAGGTCACTGGTGAATTGAGTGATTGAGCTATGCCTACCACTCCACTTTGAATTTTGAACAAATGTATTTATCGTGTGGCAAACGCACCATATACTGGACACTGACTGAAGATGTACACAACACACTGACAAGCAGCACAGCACAGGATGCCATTTCCAGGCTAGCACCTCAGCAGCGATGTCAAAGAATATCACACTGCATCAAACAAACACTTCCTCTGGGGTACAGTATATGTAGAACCAGAGGACACCATAATCGTGTGCCCACTTGGCTATGGCAGTGTTGTCTGAGGTGCCATGTTTATAATCAGATACTCTATGAATCCTTGAACTATGGTCTTGACTGAGGTCTTGCAGATAAGCTTAAACCAGGCCTAGAAGAGGTGTCAATCTGATCCCAATGGAAAACTGTCTGTTAAAATGTAGAGGATGTCAGGTATAATCAGCTTGCTATCAAGTTACTGATTTTATTTCTTTACAGACTATACTTCGACCTGCGGCTCAAAGAAAAGTCGCTATGCTTGAAATGGAAAAAAAGCCTGGAAGTGATAAGGATCTGGCTAAAGAGTTGAGAAACAAGAAAATGAATGTGTGTTAAGAGAAATTATAGTGATAAAGGTCAAGAAAGAGTATAGTGAGAAGAGCTCGCACATCCACTAATACTGGGAGAGAAAATTATCTAAAAACTTCAACAAAATTAATTTGCAGAATAAACCAAGTAGTAATACCATGTGACTTTGTAACTCCAATTCTAAAGATAAATTTACCTGAAAATTTAAGAAGAAATAGTAGGACACATGGTGCAAAAATATCTTAACTGATCAAAAATTGGGGTAAATTAAATAAATGCCAATAGATTCATACATAGACAGAACTATTACACTTCTACTATGTTTCAGCTAGATCTGTGTTAGTAAGAGGAACACTATGTTTTGCCACATGTATATTCTCTGTCTTCTACTGAAATGGCTACCCCATTCTGGAGCCCATTGTTTAGGTACTGCAATGGTAGATAGCATAGGCTGCCTGGTATATACCAGATGAATCATCCTGTTCACTTCAGTGTTTAGTGCCTCTTCACTAGTGGATGCTCTCAGGTGAGTACTAACCTGTGACACAAATATTTGCACACTTTGTGTGCACTTCCATAGGTCTAGCCAATCTTCAATGAAAGTTTTGATAAGCCTTTAGAGGCTCACCCCACAATCCATCTCTTGCTGCCCATCTACTTTCTCACCCAGATGACCTTGAAAGTGCAGCCTCCTTACTATCATGTCTGCCAGACATATACTGTCACTGTGTATCTGAACCCCAGTGGTAGGTAAGACTCATTTTTGAATTCTCGTGCAAATTAGGGCATGCAATTGATTATCAAGTTAAGTGCCCTTTGGCTATACAGAGTACAAACAACTAGGAGACACTATTGCCTAACTGTTTTTACTGATTTTCAGAGTCTGAGTTCTGGTTAAGAGAAGTTTTGACTGTTACCAGAGAAATGAACCTTCTGTGAATCATGTAAAGTGCCTGGCTTGGATCAGAATCTGAATGCTCCTTTCCACCTGTCTGTCCAACTCAAATCCTATCTACAAAGTACTGTCATCAACTAATACTTTTGTGTCATTACTTACTCCATCATTTTAGGTGAAAATGTTATTTTAGTCATCTTCCAATCTGGGTTAGTTGTGCAATTTCTATGGATGCTAAAGCATTTGTTAGTGGTGTGTGGGACACACTGAATACTTCAACATTTTATTTTAGTCTATAATAATCAACTCTCATCTCAAAGCCTAGAAACTTTTTCATCATCAGAAAGAGCAATCTGTCCATTCCCTTCTTCTATCAGTCTGCCACTCAATCCCTTTGCTTCATTTCCTTAACTTATAATACATAGGTTAAGCTGATTAGAGACAATTGGGAAATAGTAAGTAAAAGGAAGAATATAAAGCTTATTCCCACAGAAATAAGCAATTTAACGTTGGTATATCACCTTGGTTTTGTTTTTAGATATATATGTTTCTGTGACTATGTTTACATATTGTAACCATACAAAAACAATATAATACCCATTTTTTTCTCTTAGTTTCATATCATAGTCATTGAGTGATATCACTAACATTACTTCAGAAACATAACTCCATAAAAGTAGGATTGTTCATCCTATGGCTCTAATATCATTTATTTAATTTACCTCTATTTTAAAACTTTGTATTATTAAGATAATTATATTTGTGCCATATGTGCTATTATTTCTACTTAAATTCTCTTCTAAATGTGTCTTTAGAATTGATACTGAGAAACAGAATTACAGGGTCAAATTAATATGTGGTTAGGCTTATAAATTAATTTTTCAGAAAAATTTTAGCAATTACCTTTCCCGCCGTTAATGACTGAGACAGCCTGTCTCCCCAGACCCTCTCATGACTTTAACACTGGAGCTTTCTTTGCACACTTTCACTTTCTTGCTCTCCAACTCTATAGCCAAATCTTTATAATTTCTGTGCAGGTTTTCTTTTAATTTTTTAAATGTTTATTTTTGAGAGAGAGAGAGAGACAGATTGTGAGCAGGAGAGGGGCAAAGACAGAGGGAGACACCGAATCCCAAACAGGCTCCAGGCTCTGAGCTGTCAGCACAGAGCCCGACCCGGGGCTTGAACCTATGAACCACAAGATCATGACCTAAGCCGAGGTCTGATGCTCAACCAACTGAGTCACCTAGGCACGCCTCTTTGCATGTTTTCCATCTCAAGCATTATGGCCTTCCTATGGGTTTTGTTACAGCATAAAGCTATGGGTTAAGAAGAGCCAATACAGAACTGGATATATTGGTAAGAACAAACCAGAAACTTCTGAGTCTTAGAAATGCACTTATCTGCACACTTCATTTTTTTTTTTTACCATATTATTCCTTTGTTCTGTAAAAGCTCCCCACACTTAGGCCAAAGACCCACATCTATCTAAGCTCAGAGTTCTAGAACTGAAGTGACTCTATCTCTCTCTACTTTTCACTGATCTTAGCTTCCTTAAAGACATCTTTTCAAAGTAACCTTTTCCTATGAATTTCTTTTCCACTTGCACAACTTCCTTAATACTAAACTCTTCTGCACCATGCCCACAGTTTACCATATTCTTCTTATTTCATTCCAAAAAGAAGCATGTCTTGGAATCTCTTCCACTCATACATTCTTTCATTTATCCAAGAGATATGCAACCAGTTAAGCCCTAGAAAGATGCTGGAACCCTGCTTTTTTGGTGTGCTCCTACTTCTTGGAATTCCTAGGAAATCCAGGGGTCAACAGCATGCAACTGGCGATGTCTTATTGCTCCAATTCACTTTTCTTTTTTCATTACTCATCATCTGCCACAAAGTGTGAGCAAGTTGTGTGGATAATTTATACCTCCTCCTTATATCATATTCTAAAACCACATAATAATATCATTGCCCTTATATATTTTATATTGAGTATAAATACATGACATCTATCACACCTATTTTGCCACTTATTTTCAATTTTATATTAACTACTGATTGTGTTACTCTGCCTCTTATCTTACTCATTATTCAATATATAATAGATGTTTCCAATAGCAGTGTTCACATAGTCACATAGCACTCTAGACCGTGTTGTCATAGTAATGCTTCACACCACCCAAAACCACTTTTGTATCCTCTTCTCATCAGCCAAACTTTTAAATATTTAAATGTTGGTTGCATCTCGTGAATGCTTGAGTTCAGGATAAGAAGGATGCTCAAAAACACACAGCATGCCGGAGGAAGATGTGGAGCTCCCTAGAGTCGGTCTTCCTTGAATTGAAGACCTGACGGTTGCTGACTTGGTCTGGGAAGCTCGTCTCAGTACAGACAGCTGGGCCTTCTCAGATATTCAGGGGTCCTGAACAATTCCAGCCCCATTGCTGGAGCTCAAGGTGAGCCTCTAGACCAAGAGACAGGAACTTAAGATGAGTCTCTGGACCCACAGGTGGGCCTGGAGCCCTGGAAGATACCTAACTTTTAAATGAGCACCAATGGGTGTGCAAGGCGGACTGGACTCCGGGGCTACCAGCATGAGTGCACAGTGCTCAACACTGCGTGACGTGTGGAGACAAGAAGAAAGTCCTGTGTTCTGCAGGAGATCACATCTCAGCTAGGTTTTAGGTCTATTGTTAAAACTAGGTTTAATTATGTTGAATTGCTGTTGAACTGGGAAAAGATGGAGCAGAGACAAGTGAGGAGGATCCTATTGACTGAGAAGCTGGGCCAGAACCTGGACTCGCAGCTCAGTTCATAGATGAAGGCAGGTTTGAGGAGCCAGAGAAGCTTAAAGAAGGTCCTGTAGAAATGTGTCTTCTGGTTTTGTGTTTTGTTTTTGGCTTCTATCTCAGCCTTCTCTCTCTGTATGCTAAGGGACTTGATGTTTGATGTGACTATAGCAACCTCTGTCTGAATTTTTGGTTTGTTTACACATTCATGTTTCTTTGAACCCAGTTTAAGGATTCTATGCTTCTTGTCTAAAGGCTCTACTGCTAAGTTCCTGAAGAGGCTGGTCATGTAGCATCTCTCAATACATGGAGGGCCTGCTTTTGTAAGGTACTATGTGCGATGCTATGGGGATATCATCTTATAGGATAAGGTCCCTCAAGGAGCTAAATGTATCAAGTAGATGAAACATGGCACATATAATTCCAGTACAATCCAGTATGTAAAAATGTTTGAAGAAAACTAAAACATTTTAGTTTCCACAGGAAAAGACTGATTGTTCTTTGGTATCATAACAAGTAACTCCCAGATGTGCCATTAAACAATTATAATGGATCGATGAAAACTGTGAATCAGTAATCATACATCTGTATTCCAGGCCTTTTGTGACAGCCTTACTCTTCTGAAAGTATCATCAGCAGGCACATTCCAATAAGCAACCCTCCACAGCTAAAGATACAATGCATCCTGAACAGGCTTGCTCCTGTACATCACTGATCCTGAACTCCATGCTTCTCTAAACCTATATAAGATCAGCAATGGCTTTATTCAGGGAGCTTGCATCCTCTAAGCACAATTTTTCTTTGTCCAATAAGCAAAGGTGAACAAATTCACCTTTAGATTTTGAGTGATGACTTCTTTCTTTGACTCATTAATGTATTTGGTCAGGTGTGCTTTCCCTGGAGTTACAAGCTATCAGGAAATCAGCATCCCATAGGAAAACAACCTTCCAAGTCTAGAATGACCAATCATAAGTTTTTAACAGTGCCATTACCAAGCCCGGGACTCTGATCTTGGGAAATAATCATGCCAGTTGTCAGGATATAGATGATACAATGGACAGACATTTTCCTTGTGAAAGATACTCGACAATTTTGATAGGAGGGCTATAAATGATAAGGCATGCTTTCTTTCACTATGGAGCATCAACATCAAAATGGGAAAAAAGTAAAACATTTGCTTGTGAGGTCAGGGATAATCTGCCACCTTTCTCTTACCTTCATTAATTGGAATTAAGATGACCAGGCCTCTTATCTTTACTGTAATTTTTTCCCTTTATAGCAAGAGGAAAGAGCCAAAAGCTTTGAAGAAGAAGCATTTATGTTTTTAAATCTAGAAATCTAAGAGAAGAAAAATATTAGAGTCAAAGAAGAAAGATAAAAGAGCTGAATTATTGTAATTGTAATGTTAGCCATTGGGGAGTATAGTCTTGGAGTTTTTCTGGTATAAAAATAGGCTATCACTTGCTTTACAGAAATTGAGAAAGTGAAAGTATGTACCTATGGGTTGATAGACATATTTGCTCACTGAATACGGCAGGCCTAACACAGGTTAAGATAGCTCATGCTTCACCAATTCTATTTGCTGGAAAAGTCCTCCAGCATCAAGACTAGGTTTTACGTGGAGGTGCATGGCAAACTAAGAAGGCAGCTGAGGAGAATTACCGTATACAGCTTTCACATTTGGGTACATGATAATGAAGATAACAGGATCTATAATCCTGCAGGACAGAGGAGACTTGGAAGGTTGATTATATTGTGAGGCAGATGGAAAATATCCCAGAGTGAGGAAGGAAGCTGGGCATCACAGGCTGAGGGAAAGCTATTTCCCTTAGAGTAAGATTCAGAATGAGAGGATATTGTGTTCAGTTACCAGTAATAGGTCACTGAGACCTATTTCCCACATGCTTTCCAGATAACTTTTCAAAGGCAGATGTCTTGTTAAAAATTTATTCTTTCTAAAAAATTTTAAGCTCTACTTATTTATTTAGAGACAGGGACAGTGTGAGTGGGGGAGGGGTAGAGAGAGAGGAAGAGAGAAAGAATCCCAAGCACTGTTAGCACAGAGCCCAAAGCTCAAACTCACGAAACCATGAGATCATGACCCGAGCTGAAACTGGGTGTTAGATGCTTAACTGACTGAGCCACCCAGGTGCCACCCAAAATTATTCTTTTCTAAAATCATAAACAGAACTATTAGAGAAGTCTATCCTCCTTTTAGGAAGCTAAGAGCTAAAGTAAAAGATGGGGCCAGGATTCATTTTGCTCTGGAATATTACACAAGGTCATATTGCTGTTTTTGGAGATTGTGTTTTGTTTGCCAGCTGATCACAAAGAAGAAACTGTCTTTATTTCAAAATTACGTAGAAGAACCTTGGACCTAGCCAATCCCTGCTAAGCATATAGAAGTATAAAAGAAATCCCCCAACCCTCAAGAAGGCTTATTATTTGAGTAAATTAATCTAGGAGGAAGGCACCTTCCCTGAGCAGAATTGTCAGCCAATGTCTTTCTTCTGTTCAACAGCCTCCTAGTATATGACTTGTCCTATAACTCATGACTGCACAAGACTATGGATTTTAGATTACACATTTTGCTAACAAAAGGAGGGAAAGGGCTAAATACCCATTGAAAACCAAATGAAGAAACAAATATGTTCAAGCTAGGGCATGAATTATTTACCTACCTGCTCCTAGTATATTTCTACATAAATTCTATACATAGTCAAAATTTAAAAATTAGTATAATAGGGGCACCTGGGTGGCTCAGTTGGTTAAGGGTTCGACTTCGGCTCAGGTCATGATCTCACGGTTCGTGGATTCGAGCCCTGTTTCGGGCTCTGTGCTGACAGCTCAGAGCCTGGAGCCTGCTTTGGATTCTGTGTCTCCCTCTCTCTCTGACCCTCACCCCCTGCTCATGCTGTCTCTATCTCTCTCTCTCAGAAATAATAAATTTAAAAAAACATTAAAAATAAATAAAAATTAGTATAAAAAATATGAAGAAATTAAAGAGAATAATGAAAATAAATGAGGTAAAATTTAATTCAAAAGAATTAAAGACTTGCTAAGACAAACACAAAAAATAAAATGTATTAAAAAACCAGAAAGTTTCACGTAAGTAACTGAAAATCTACTTTAGGACATTCAAAAAAAGTGCTAAAATTTTAAAAGGAGACAACAATATAGTCAGATACAAATAATGCAAATGAATATTATTTGAAAGACTAGATTAAAGAAGAACAGCAAATAGACCAAAAAAAGAAAAAAAGTTAAATGATTCAATGATAATGGCCTGAGATTCAATACCATGCATGGGAGTGCATGTGTTCTCATAGGAGAAGCCAGTGAGCGTTGCGTAAAATGCTTGATCCTTTATATAGATGCAAAAAGCTTATATTTTCTTATTTTTTAAATCAAGATTCTCTTTATATAGAAAGTAAAAGTAATCCAATATATACATAAGCTTTTTTTGTTGTTGTTATCTTATCGTTTACTCATTTTTTGAGAGACAGAGAGCATGAGCAGGGGAGGGGCAGAGAGAGAGGGAGACACAGAATACAAAGCAGGCTCCAGGCTCCATGCTGTCAGCACAGAGCCCGACGTGGGGATTGAACTCACGAACTGTGAGATCCTGACCTGAGCTGAAGTCTGATGTTTAACTGACTGAGCCACCCAGGTGCCCTAGTATATGGATAAAAATTTAACGAATTAAAATATTTACCACATTTATAATAGTAAAATATCAGAAACATTTAGCTCTAAACAAAGTATTTTTAAAAATATTTTATTTATTTTTGAGAGAGAGATAGAGCAGCGTGAGCAGGGGAGGGTCAGAGGGAGAGGGAGACATAGAACCTGAAGCAGCTCCAGGCTGAGCTGTCAGCACGGAGCCCGACGCGGGACTCGAACCCACGAACCGCGAGATCGTGACTTGAGCCGAAGTGGGATGCTTAACCGGCTGAGCCACCCAGGTGCCCCTAAGCGAAGTATTTTTTAAAATTTTTTTAGAGAGAGAGAGACAGAAAGAGTGTGAGTGGGGGGAGGGGCAGGAAGGGAGGGAGGCACAGAACCTGAAGCAGCTCCAGGCTCTGGCTCAAACCCATGAACCATAAGCCAATGACCTGAGCTAAAGTCCAATGGTTAACCGACTGAGCCAACAAGGCACTCCATCAAAAATATGTTTTTTTAAATTTTTTAAAATATTTATTTTTCAGAGAGAGAGTGTGAGCAGAGGAGGGGCAAAGAGAGAAGGAGACAGAATCTAAAGCAGGCTCTAGGCTCTGAGCTGTCAGCACAGAGCCTGACACAGGGCTCGAACTCACCAAGGGTGAGATCATGCCCTGAGCCAAAGTCTAACGCTTAACGGACTGAGCTGCCCAAGCGCCCCTCAAAGTTTTAAGTTGCATACGATACAGGCACAATGGCCAGCTCGCCCTGCGACCTGGGTTCTACCCTCTACGGCTTATTCAAGGATTTCTCTCCTGCAATTTTACTTCTATAGTTTGAGTCACTAAGTTATTCTGATCAATATACAAATTTACTTTACTATTTTTCAAATCTTAAAACATATATGTATTTGTTGGTAAATCACTTGTCCCCAGAATATAAAAATTGTATTTATAAATCGATGAGGAAAAGAGAGCTAACCAAAAAAAAATGGGCAAAAGCTTGAAACGGCACTTCTAAAAGGCAATGTGCAATGGCCAATAAACATTTGACTTCACTTGTGTTTGGTGAAATGCAAATGAAAACCACATAACTGATAAAATGAAAATTTTAAAAAGCAACTATATCTTGCAAAATTATTCAGCAAATGGAACTTTATAGTGCTTTAAGAAAAATAATTTGTAGAATTGTTTGGCTATAACAATATGTTTTGTATGACTCAGCGAATCCATTTCTAGATAAATTCATCATGTGTTTACCGGAAGTCATGTACTGGAAAATACATGACTGTAATCTAGGAAACTGACTAGTACTGGCAGCATCATTCATAATAATCCAAAATGTGTAAATAGCAGATTCCCTTCAACGTATTAATAAATAAATAAATTGTAGTAGATTCAGAAAAAAGGAAATTAAACAGCAATGCATGAGAATGGAAAAATGAATCATTCTCACAAATATAGTACACAGGAAAGAAAGTCAGACACGAAAGAGTTGCCAACACTCGTGTCTCTATATATAGAGATCGATCTTTTGAGAGTAATTAATGATTACACGGAACACTGTGGCTTCTAGGAAGGTGGTAACATTCTGGTCTTTGATCTAAAGGCTGCTGAGTTTCCGAAAATTCATCAAGTATATTTAAGATATATGTTTTTTTTTAAAGTATATGCTTAAATTAAAAGTCAAAGCAAACAAACAAAAAGCCCTTGACCGCCAGCTCCCTAGTTACCACACATTACATGACCTTTTATAACTCATCTCAGCTAAGTGTTCTGTGCTTGCTTTGCTTAGTGTATCCATTTTCTCATGTTGCTCTGTCTTTTATACCCGCTACTTAACAGTAAAACACTCATTCAGGCCACTGATGACTCTAAACTAATGGTTAGTTTTTAGTCTTTATCTTAATCACCCTCCCAGTAGCACCTGCCACATTGATTACTCCATTGTTCTTGTGAAATCCGTGTTCCTCGGCTTTGTGACACTACATTGTCCCCACTGGCTACTCCTTTGTAGTATCTCTTGCTCAATATTACAAATAAAACCAGAAAAATGGCACAGCTAGAATTTAGAGAACACCACAAACTTCAAATTACCTGTAAATGCAAAAGTACATGCCAATTTTCAGCAAGGCCGTCTCTCAAGCTTTGCAGACAGACGAGAGAGGGAGCTGGGAGGAAGGCATGAAAAAACTGCTGATGAAGAGAAAATAGGACAAGAAAGGCCCATGATTGATCTAGGATCCCCTTAGAAGGAGAATGTCCACTGTAAGTGTGAAATAACTGAGAAGTATTTCTGAGAAATAGAGCACTGGCAGAAAAGAAGGGGCATAATGGTGTGTGGGGCTCAAAGAGACAAGACTGAGAACAGTTTCTGAAGAATGAGGGTAACAAGAAAGGGAGTGGCCTCCTTTGTGGACTGAAAGGCAAAAGACTCAGAAAAAAAAAAAAAAAGGAACAAAGGGGGAATATTGGGATCCGGCTAAAGAAAAGAGAACAAAAAGCAAAATCAAGGGCGTATGAGCTCTTTTCCCACTAACCAAATAAATAAATAAGAATCTCCTATTGTTGAAACAGAAAACTTGTAACCCATTCCCCCAGCATCCTGTCTGCAAAGCACACAGAACACAGACGGGAGCTGTCATGTCTACACACTGCCCTTGCAGAAGGGAAACAGGGGCAGTCAAACGTTTCATCCAATGAAAATTCTCTCTCAGGAAACCAACCACAAAGCAGAAGAAAAGTGTAACAATGTTCCAAACTGAATTAAATATCCTCAGATAAACCTTTGTGGACCTATAGCCAGGATAAGAAATGTATATATTAGGGAAGACATAAAAACTGAACTCAGAGAAGAGGAGGAAGTGAAGGAAGAGGAGGGAGGAGGAAGAAGGGCACTAAGGACTAAATTATATGAGGTACCCCAGGGAGAAAAGACCTAAACAAATAGTAAGGGACTTTGGAGAAAGGTAGGAAAATAATTGAAGGAATGAAAATGAGTTAAAATAAGAAGTAGAAAGAGAAGGAAAGTGGTTAAAATGCAAAACAAGCAAATATTTAAAAAATCATAAAATATGGAGTCTCTGACAATGAAAAACAAAATAACAAAACAGAGCTTATATTTAAGTCTTTAACATAAAAATGCCTGAAAATAAAATAAGAACTCTTTTTTAACATGGAAAACACCCAATAGGTATGTGAAAGCCTTCCTGCCTGCTTCCTCCTTCCTTCCTTCCTTCCTTCCTTCTATAATTTATCATGAATTTGGCTAACATACAATGTGTACAGTGTGCTCTTGGTTTCAGAGGTAGATTCCCATGATTCATCGCTTACATACAACACCCATTGCTCATCCCAACCAGTGCCCTCCTCAGTGACCATCACCCATTTTCCCCCCTCCCCCACCCTCCATCAACCCTCAGTTTGTTGTATTTAGAGTCTCCTATGGTTTGCCTCCCTCCCTCTCTGTTCATAACTATTTTCCCCTCTTCCCTTCCCTCATGGTCTTTGGACCCCTGTCTTGAACTGACTATGGAGAGAGAACGTTGGAAGCAGTAAGTCACTCCCAGCAAAGTGACACTTGGTTGAACTATTAAAGCTTACTGGGATGGCTGCTGTCTGACACCTCAACCCAAATCACAGCCACTCTGTCTTCCCCATCCATCTCCCCCACACTAAGGCTACTGCTCAAAGTCAGCTCACCCTTGGCATTATTCAAATTCCCTGGTCGGCTCCTGTCATCCCCCCTCCATATATATATATCTATAGATAGATGATAGATAGATAGATAGATAGAGTATGTGCGCGCTCTCTCTCTCTCTCTCTCTCTATATATATATATATATATATATATATATATAATATATATATATATATAGAATCAAGCCTTCTTGTCTCTCTCTAGGCCTAGACATCAAAGGGTCCTAGCCCAGGGCCTCCCCTCACTCTGCATTTGCCTGAGTAATCAGCCTTTGAATTATCTGCACTTGCTGTGGTGCAGTATGTTTTGACATACGGTACTTTTAAAGGTGAGAGAGCTGGCCAGATTGGGCCTTAACAAGGGTCAACTCCAAGATCTATGTTAATAAATCCATAAGACTTTCATGATTAAAAAAATCTTTAGGACTTACAGGCAAATCCGTTTGACTTACAGGCAAAATGATCAATAATTTAAAAGGACAAGGGAATTAGACTGACATCAGATTTCTTAAAAGCAGCAAACCAACAAATTAAAAATAAAACAATAGAGCAGCATTTTTCAATGAAAAGAGTGAATCAAAGATTTTATACTCAAAAACACTGTCATCTAACTATCAAGGCTACAGAAAAATGGCTTTAAATGTGCAAGAACCTGGTTTACACTGTATTCTCAAGCTCTCCTTGAAGAACCTTCCTGAGAATAAACCAAAAGAAATAATGTGGAATCTTCAGCAAAAGTAACTGTGATAAGCTTTGACTCTACTGAAGTGAAGAACTAAAATTGAGGGTCAGGTATAGAGGAAGGTGAAAGAATGGCAAGTAAGTGATAAGTGTTCTCACAAAGTAAAACTAATACAACTCAACGGAAGAAAGGGGCGCCTGGGAGGCTCAGATGGGTAAGTGTCCAACTTCGGCTCAGGTCATGATTTCACGGCTTTTGAGTTAAGCCCTGTGTCAGTCGGGCTCTGTGCTGACAGCTCAGAGCCTGGAGCCTGCTTCAGATTCTGTGTCTCCCTCTCTCTCTGACCCTCTCCTGTTTGTGCTCTCTCTCATGCTCTCTATCTCTCTCTCAAAAATAAATAAACATTAAAAATATTTTTTAATAAAGGAGATAGAGGACCTAAGTAGTATAATCAATAAGATAAGGTAAACTTTACATCTACCTAACAGAAAATACACCTTCTTATTAAGTGCATATGGATCACTTACACTGATCATAAAATCCATCAATAATTTATTGATCCTTAAGAAAGGATCCATAGTACCATAATATAGAAATGCTACAATACTCTCTAAAGAATACTGACACCCTTGGTAAACAACTTTCAATTAAAAATTTTATTTACAAAAGAAATTTTTCTATTGAATAACTCTTGAAATAATCTTGAATAATACTACAAACTAAACATAAAACATCTAAAATAATGATGATAAACTCTCTCACTCATATATATATACATATATATACACTTTGGAGATATATATGTATCTCCAAAGCGGTAGTCAGAAGAAAACTAATAGCTTCAAACATTATAGCAATAAAAAGGAAAGGATGAAAACAAATATCTTTTTCTACTTCCTCTTCCTTTTCTTTCTCCTCTTCCTCCTCCACCTCCTTCTTTCCTTCTAAATTGATTCACCTACAGCTCTTTGGTAGGGCAGTACAAGGAGGGTGATGGCTCCAGAAGAGGAAGGCGGCTTTGGTACACAGATGATCAAAATGAGAACATCCGCAGCCTCCCCCACGATCAGCATCATTTTTTACAGCTGATGAACCTACACTGACACACAATCACACGATGCCCACGATTTGCATTACAGTTAACTCTTGCTATCGTACATTCTATGTTTAAAGATACGTATAATGACATACATCTATGGCATCATAAAGAGTATGTTTACCGCCATAAAATTCTTGTTTGTTCTTACTATCCCTCTCTCTCCTCAAACCCTTGAAAATCACTGAATTTTTATTGTCTCCATAGTTTTGCCTCTTACAGAATGTCATATAATTGGAATCATACAGCATGTAGCCTTTTTAGATTGGCTTCTTTCACTTAGTAATGCACACTTAAGTTTCCCCATGTCTTCTCGTGGCTGACAGCTTACTTCTCTTCAGGGCTGAACACTACTCCGTTGTCCTGGTGTACCACAGTTTTATTCGTTCTCCTACTGACAGACATTTTGGTGCCTCCAGCTTTTGGCAATTACGAATAACGCTGCTATAAACACCCATATACAGGTTTTCATGTAAACATGAATTTTCAGTTCATTTGGGTAAACACCAAGGAGCGCAACTGCTGGATCATATAATAAGAGCATGCTTAGTGTTGTAACAAACCACCAAACTGTCTTTCAGAGCAGCTGTAGCATTTTGCATTCCTACCAGAAATTCATGAGAGCTCTGGCTGCTCCATGTCCTTGTCACATTTGGTGTTGTCAGTGTTCCAAATTTTGAACCTTCTAACAGAGGTCTAATAGTATATCGCTGTTTGAATTTTAATTTCCCTGATAACACATGATGTGTACTATACCTTTCCATATGTTAATTTGCCATCCATATTTTCTTTGATGAAATAGCCATTAAGGTTTTCAATCTATTTTTAAGTTGGGTTGTTTTCTCATTATTGAGTTTTAAGTGTTTGCATATTTTTGGTAACATTTTTTAAATCTACGATTTGCAAATATTCTTCCCAGTCCGTGGCTTGCTTCCTGTTCTCTTGACATTGCCTTTTGCAAAGCAGAGGTTTCTACTTTAATGAAATTCAGCTTATCAACATTTTCTGTCATGGATCATGCTTTTGGTGCATCCAGAAAGTTATTGGCAAGGCCAAAGTTACTGAGGTTTTCTCCTCTGCTATCTTTTAAATTTTTACACTATTGCATTTTGCCATTAGGTCTGTGATGCATTTTGCGTTAATTTCTCCTCCCTTTCTTCCTTCCTTCCTTCCTTCCTTCCTTCCTTCCTTTTTTCAGGTAATTTCTGTGAAGGCTGGAAGGTCTGCGTCTAGAATCTTTTTCTTTTTTGCATGTGGGTGTCCAGCTCTATCAGTATTAATTGTTGAAAAGACTATGTCCATCATACTGCCTTTGCTCTTTTGTCAAAACTCAGTTGACTATATTTATGTGAGTCTATTTCTGGGCTCTCGATTCTGTTTCTTTGATGCACTTGCCCACTCTTTCACCAATACTATCCTGTCTTGATTCCTGTATTTGTAAAGTAAGTCTTACAGTTGATTAATGTCACCCTTTCAACTTCGTTCTTCTCCCTAAATACTGAATTGGCTATTCTTGGTCTTGTACCTCTACATAGACACTTAAGAATCAGTTTGTGGATATCTACAAAATAATTTTCTGGGATTTCTATTGGAATTGTATTGAATCTATAGATTAATTTGGGAAGAACTGACATCTTGACAACATTGAGTCTTCTTAGAAGCGAACATGGAAAAATGCAATTTTAAAACCTGTGGTTAGGGTCATCTGGGTGGTTCAGTTGGTTGGGCATCTGAGTCTTGACTTCAGCTCAGGTCAGGATCCCAGGGTCATGGGATCAAACCCTGCCTTGGGCTCCGTGCTGAGCATGGAGGATGCTTGGGATCCCCTCTCTCTCCCTCTGGCCCTCTCCCCATGTGCTCTCTCTCTTAAAAAATAAAAATAAACAATCTTTAAAAATTTTTAATTAAAATAAATTTTAAAACCTGTGTTTATATCTATATTGGAAAGAAGTTAACTAGTTTGGAAATAAAGACTGAAAAATATAACCTGACAAATATTTTTGATGAAATTTCACCTTCTTCTGCACTAAAATTATTATAAATTAGTATGTTCTACCATTCCAATGGGAAAAGAAAATTTCAAAAATAACCTTAGTGTCCTTTATGTTGCCCATAGTTAATCTGCCATACCTCCCCCCGTTTTTCAATTGTTCTTGGCTTAAATATGTGTATGTAGGATATAAGGAGGGTTAGAGGCTGAGAGTTCTTTCTCTACATAGAAAGAACTGTCATCAGCATTTTGAAAAAGCCTCTCTTCAAACAAGAGAGGAACAGTCCCTTCCAGCATGGGCTTGTGGCGTCAGGTGGCAGCAGTTTCCATGCCCCACCTCTGCCTAGTGCTCACACGTGACTGTCAGTGATTTCAATCTCTCCAAGCTTCAGTTCCACTCCCTATGAAGTGAGAAGCATACAAGAACCTTCTTTGTCTTTGTTGTGAAAAGTTGGTGAGATGACATGCTTTGCATGGTGCCTGGCACGTGACAGCAATCAATAAACAGTGCCTTTACTTTTTTTTTAATTTTTTAATTTTTTATTTTTTTTAATATTTTTTTTATTTATTTCTAGGAGAGAGAGACAGCGTGAGCAGGGGAGGGTCAGAGAGAGAGGGAGACACAGACTCTGAAATAGGCTCCAGGCTCCACGCTGGCAGTCAGCACAGAGCCTGACGCGGGGCTCGAACCCACGAACCGCGAGATCATGACCCAAGCGAAAGTCGGACGCTTAACCAACTAAGCCACCCAGGCGCCCCAACAGTGCCTTTACTTTCTGACTCATCTCTTATGAGCACAAAATTCCCATGTATTTAAGTAACTCATGCTATGTACGTGTATCAGGCCCCAAATACTAATACAAATACATGGGATAAATAATTAGTAAAGACTATTTACTTCACTAAACAGATTCACAGCAAGACCTTCTTAAATTGTAAGTCACTATAGTACATTTACTTTTTGTAAGTAATTTCTAAGAGACATCTAATGAGGATACAAATATATACAAAAAGAGAACCAAGCATTCAAGGTCTATATACATAACGAATATGCATATCACATTTATATAATGCCAGGCATCCTTAGTCATGCTAAAGTAGTCGAACATTTTCTTATCTATACCAGCTATCCTGGATCAGATTCAGAGGGCAGGCCTTCTTCGCCTTGTATTTGTATAAACTAAAAAATATTAACGTCAACAAGGTGACTTGATATTTTCCAAAGCTTCACAAAACTAACGCTAGTATTCAAGTGTGAAATGCAGAGAAAATACACGTTGTTTTGTCTGGTATCTGCTTTTCCCTCTGGATGACTGTGTCGGGAAACAACAGAGTTCTCCATCCTAAGGGATCAATGGCCCAGGTTGCTCAGGTTTAGAAAGAGCATGAACATCCCTGGTGTAGAAAGTTGAGGTAGAGGAGCTTCTCAGGGTCAAGGGGACCAGAACAACAGAAAAGTGCCTCACGTGGCTACTGTGTGGTCGGTGAATAAAGGTGGAAGTAGTTCTAAGAAACACACTCTTAACTTTTTAAAAGATTATGGCCGTATTCTGGGGGGGAGGCAAGATGGCGGAGAAGTAAGGAGCTCCGTACTTGCACTCGTGCCCATACATCACACAGAAAAGATCTGAAGCCATTGGAAACCATACAAAACCTGAGAGACTGGGAGAAAAAAGGACGCAGAATCCACTGAGAAAGCCTTCTAACGTGAGTGCGAACCGGGGAAGGTAAAATCAGCCTGGGATCGGAGCCTCCAGGGTGGGAGGCGATCCCCCTCTACCCTCTACGGGGAGTGAGAAGGGAAAAGGGGAGAGTCCGAGACAGAAAAATCTCCGCTCGGTGCATAGAAAGACCGTACTTGCCAAATACCTGCACACCGGGTCCCCTCGCGACAACTGGTCCTGGGGGAGGCTGAGCACACAAACTGCTTCTTTGTGCCGCTCCTGGAGGTGGGGTTTTAAAGCGGCGCGGACGTGCCAGCCGCCATTGTAGCTCCAGGGCGGCTGGGATCCCTGAAAGAGACGCGCAGACACCCGGCATCCGCGCTCCTGGCTGGCTGGGGCTCGAGAGGGAAGGCAAAAAGCTAAAAACTGGAAATTTGCCGGTGAGCTCGTGTTTCCGGTGACGAGCCATAGAGAGACCCGGTTTTCCTCACTCCAGCGGCGGCGCGCTTGCCGCCATTGTAGCTCCAGGGCAGCTGGGACCCCTGAAGGAGACGCGCAGACACCAGGCGTCCGCGCTCCTGGCTGGCTAGAACTCGAGAGGGAAGGCAAAAAGCTAAAAACTGGGAAATTTGCCTGTGAGTTCGTGTTTCGGGTGACGAGGCATAGAGAGACCCGGTTTTCCTCACTCCAGCGGGCTCAGGCTGCACGGACGCTGCAGGCAAGCCCCCGCGCATGCGCACCAGAGCCGACCAGAGAAGAAAGCAGCGATCCTGACTCCGGCCCCAGAGCTCAGCAGGGAGCCTGGAATAGCCCGAGGTGGTTGTCTGGGAAGCTGTGTCTAAGGCAACT
>JAESUZ010002352.1:0-20095 GCA_017311185.1 Proteles cristata cristata | reverse complement strand
AATCCTTTCAAAATTGGAGCCAATCCTCTCAAACTCTGCTACTAAATAAACTATGTTTATGGAATATTGTAAATCCTTTGTTGTCTTCGCCAGGAGATTCCATCTTAAGAAACCACTGTCGGGGCGCCTAGGTGGCTAAGTCAGTTAGGCGTCCGACTTCAGCTCAGGTCGTAATCTCACGGTTCGTGGGTTTGAGCCCCACGTCAGGCTCTGTGCTGACAGCCAGCTCAGAGCCTGGAGCCTGATTCGGATTCTGTATCTCCCTCCCCTGCTTGCGCTGTCTCTCTCTTTCTCTCTCAGAAATAAATAAACATTTAAAAAAAAAGTTAAAAAAAAAAAAGAAGAAAGAAACCACTTTCTTTGCTCATCCCTAAGATGCAACTCTTCATCCATTCAAGTTTGATTATGAGATTGCAATAATTCAGTCACATCTTCTGGCTCCACTTGTAATTTTAGTTCTCTTGCTATTTCTACCACATCCAGTTACTTCCTCCAGGAAAGTTCTGAACCCGTCAAACTCATCCATGAGGGTTGAAACCCATTTCTTCCCAACTCCTATGAATGTTGATGTTTTCATCTCTTCCCAAGAATCATGAATGTTCTTAATGACATCTATTACAGTGAATTCTTTCTAGGCTTACAATTTACTTTGCTCAGATTCATCTGAGGAGTCACTCTCTATGGCATCTATAGCCTTAAGAAATATATTTCTTAAATAAAAAGACTTGAAAGTCAGGACACCTGGCTGGCTCAGTGGAGCATGTGACTCCTGATTTCAGGGTCGTGAGTTCAAGCCCCACACCGGGCATAAAGCTTATTTCAAAAAAAAAAGCAGGGGGGTACCTGGGTGGCTTAGTCGGTTAAGCGTCCGACTTTCGCTTAGGTCATGATCTCGCAGTTCGTGGGTTCAAGCTCCGCGTCAGGCTCTGTGCTGACTGCCAGCTCACGCTGTCTCTCTCTCTCTCTCTCTCTCCTAGAAATAAATAAAAATATTAAAAAAAAAAAGACTTGAAAGTCAAAATTACTCTTTGATCCATTAACTGCAGAATGGATGTTGTGTTGGCTGGCATGACAATATAATCTCATGGTACCTCTCCATCACAGCTCTTGCGTAATCAGGTGCATGGTCACTGAGCAATAATATTTTGAAAAGATCTTTGTTTCTGAGCAGTAGGTCTCAACAGTGGGCTGAAAATATTCAGTAACCAGATTGTAAACAGATGTATTGTCATCCAGGCTTTGTTGTTCCTTTTAGAGAGCACAGATAAGAGTAGATTTAGCATAATTCTGAAGGATCCTATGATTTTGGAATGGTAGATCAGCACTGACTCTAACTTTTCACTAGCTATGTTAACCCCTAACAGGAGAGTCAGCCTGTCCTCTGAAGCCAGGCATTGACTTCTCTCTTGCTATAGAAGTCATAGATGGCATCTTCCAATAGAAGGCTGTTTCATCTCATTGAAAATCTGTTGTTTAGTGTAGGCATCTTCATTAATTATCTTAGCCAGATCATCCGGATAACTTAGCAGCACTTGCTGCTTCACCTTACACTTTAATGTTAAGAAGATGGCTTCTTTCCTTAAACCTCACAAAGCTCTGCTAGCTTCAGACTTTTCTTCTACAGCTTCCTCACCTCTCTCAGCCTCCACAGAACTGGGGACAGTCAGGGCCTTGCTCTGGCTTAGGCTTTGGCTTCAGGGAGTTTTGTGCTGCTGTGTTCTTCTATCCAGACCACTAAAACTTTCTCCATATCCGCAATAAACCTGTTTCACTTTCTTATCATCCCACTGCTCACAGAAATGGCAGCTTTAATTTCCTTCAAGAATGTTTCGTTGACATTCACTACTTGCCTAACAGGTGTAAGCAGCCTAGCTGTCGGCCTATCTCAACTTTTGATGTGCCTTTCTCATTAAGCTTAATCATTTCTAGCTTTTGATTTCAATCAAGAGACATGCAGCTCTTCCTTTCACTTGAACACTTAAAGAGGCCATTATAGAGTTATCAAGTGGCCTAAGTTCAATATTGTTGAGTCATAGGGAATACAGAGGCCCAAGGAGAGGGAGAGAGATGGGGGAACAGCCAGATGGTGAAGTTGTCAGAACACAGACACCATTTATCAGTTGTCTTACATGGTACCAGTTCATGGCACCCCAAAACAATCACAATAGTTACATCTAAGATCATCCATCAGAGTTGATGTTCACCATGCCTGATACAGGAAAAATAAAAACATTCGAATAATGTGAGAATTTCTAAAACATGGCATAGGGACACAAAGTAAGTAAATGTTGTTGGAAACATAGAACCAATAGTTACTTAAACTCAATTTCTAAAAAATACAGTATCTGTAAAGAAAATAAAACAAAGCACAATAAAATGAGGTATGACTTATTTATCACTGGAAGTTTGTACCTATTGACCTCTGTCACCCAGCTTGGCTACCCCTCTTGCTAGCCTGTGGCAACCAGGTTTGTTTGTTTGTTTTTTGATTCCAAAAATAAGTAAAATCATAGGGCATTTGTCTTTCTCTGTCTGACTTCTTTCACTTAACACAATGCCCTCAGGTCTATCCATGTTTTTATAGATGGCAAGAAGCCATTGGTTTTTATGGTTGAATAAAACTCCATCGTATACATTTACCACATTTCCTTTATCCATTTATCCATGTTGTACACTTATGCTGTTTTCATATCTAGGCTAATTTAAATAATGCTGCAAAAAGCACAGAGGTGCATAAATCTTTTGGAATTAGTGTTTCAAATACCCAAAAGTGGATAAATACCCAAAAGTGGAATTGCTGGATTACATGATACTTCTATTTTTATTATTGAGGAACCTCCATACTGTTTTCCATAGTGGCTATGCCAATTTACATTCCTCCCAGCAGTGCACAAGAGTTCCCCTTTTTCTACATCCTTGCTAACACTTGATGGGGTGGCTGAGTGGCTCAGTTGGTTAAGCGTCCGACTTCAGCTCAGTCTTAACTGTCATGATCTCACAGTTCATGGGTTCAAGCCCCACGTCAGACTCTGTGCTGACAGATAGCTCAGGGCCTGGAGCCTGCTTCAGATTCTATATCTCCCTCTCTCTCTGACCCTCCCCTTCTCACACTGTCTCTCTCTTTCTCTCTCACAAATAAATAAAAACATTAAAACTTTTTTTTTAATTAAAAAAAAAACACTTGTTATTTGTCTTTTTCATAGCGATTTTAACAGGTGTAAAGTGATATCTCATTGTGGTTTTAATTTGCATTCCCTGATGATTAGTGACACGGAGCACCTTTTGCTGCCTTTTCATTTTACTGATGGTTCCCTGTGCTATACAGAAGCTTAGCTGATACAGTCCCACATGTTTAGTTTTGTATTTGTTGCCTTTGCTTTTGGAGTCAGAGCCAAAACATCATCACCAAAACTGATGTCAAAGAGCTTACCCGCCTATGTTTTCTTCTATGAATTTTATGGTTTCAGGTCTCCCATTCAAGTGTTTAATCCATTTAAGTTAATTGTTGTATACGGTGTAAGATAACACTGTAGTTTCATTCTGCAAGGAGCTGTCCTGTTTCCCCATCACCAACATGTACTGAATACACTCTCCTTTTCCCATTGTTTATTCTTGGCTCCTGTGTCAAAACTTAACTGACCATGATTACCTGTGTTTATTACTAGGCCCTCCATTGTGTTCATCTGATCTGCCTGTTTTATGCCAATACCACACTGCTTTGATTATTACAGCTTTTGTAGTATAGCTTGAAATCACGGAGCATGATGCCTCCAGCTTTGTTCTTTCTCAAGATCGCTTTGGTTCCTCAGTGTATTTTGTGGTTCCACACAAATTTTAGGATCATTTGTTTGGTTTCTGTGAAAAATGCCATTAGAATTTTGACAGGGATCTGCATTAAATGTATTGACTGCTTTGGGGAGTATGAACATTTTAACAATATAAATCCTTCCAATCCATAAACATGGTATATCTTTCCATTTATTCATGTTTTCTTTAGTTGCTTGCACTCATGTCTTATGGTTTTCTGTGGTCTTACATTTCCTTGGTTAAATTGATATCTAGGTATTTTACTCTTCTTGATGTACTTATAAACAGGACTGTTTTCTTTATTTCACTTCCTGGTAAGTGGTTATTGAAGGACAGAAATGCAACAGATTTTTATATATGGATTTTGTATCCTGCAACTTTACTGAATTCATTTATTTTTTTTTTATTTATTTTTTTTAAATATTTTATTTATTTCTAGGAGAGAGAGAGAGAGACAGCGTGAGCAGGGGAGGGTCAGAGAGAGAAGGAGTCACAGACTGGAACAGGCTCCAGGCTCTGAGCTGGCAGTCAGCACAGAGCCCGACGCGGGGCTCGAACCCACGAACCGCGAGATCATGACCTAAGCGAAAGTCGGCCGCTTAACCGACTAAGCCACCCAGGTGTCCCAGTCCGAGAACATTCTTATCCACTCCTTCTATTCTACACACACACACACACACACACACACACACACACACACACAGACACACACATAGCCTTCATCTAGGTGAAGTCTGTCAATTTATAACCATTCTCCATAAAGAGGACAGAACCAAAAAGACATGCCCACACTGCTTGCCAATATTTCAAAGTAACATTTCAGTAAATAATTACAGCATCCTCTCTGTTAAAATGTCATTTCACATATTCACTAAAACAAAAGAAAAAAGACAGTATGACCTAACTAGATGCTACATTTTGATATTGGGACAGGTAACTTTTCTTAAAATTCTAAATATAGATCAAGTGGGGCACCTGGGTGGCTCAGTCAGTTAAGTGCCTAACTTTAGCTCAGGTCATGATCTCAACAGTTCATGAGATCAAGCCCCAGGTCAGGCTCCACACTGACGGTGCAGAGCCTGCTTGGGATTCTCTCCCTTTCTCTCTGTGCCCCCTCCCCCACCCACCACGTGCACACACTCAAAATAAATAAACAAAACTATAAATACAGATCACATATAACTAGACACTGCAAACAGCAGGGACAGTATCGACCACTACTCACCAATATCGTTTCTAACGAGGCGACAGTATCCTGACTTTCAAATTTCTTATTGTTAGTGAACCAGTGAATCAGCTGCATAACTAGTGGCTCATATAGTTGCCTTGTTACCTGAAGGAATGATACCATTAGAGTTTATTTTCTTCATGTTACAGTAATTTTACACTGGAAACAGTTCTATTTAAATGACAGAAAAAATTAGGTAATAATACTCCTAGTTTTACTAGCTTTCTTTTCCAGTTAAAATAAGATATTGAACGTGTTCTTTCTAGCTCTTTTTCTCATTTTCCTAGAATCCAGCAAAGAAAAATGTACATATTAAAACTTATTGTTCTTCTAATGTGAAGCCAGATATTGTTGGTTTTTAATATTTATCTTTATTAATATGATCCTAAACATGCATACAAGGTATCTTGGATCAGACACATTATCATTATTCAACTACAAAGCAAATAACGATCATGTGGTTCCTACATCCTGATTCACACCCTCGTGGTGACAAAATGAAATGCAATGCCCTGCATGTACAAACTTGAAAGACATAATGGAGAAAGAAGCACCTCTCCCGTCCTGCCAACAAGGAGGAGTAAAATCTTTACTACTTGGAGCTGGGATGGACAGGATCCTAGGTTCTTACTCCAACTTTCTAGAATATAAATAGAGTTTCTTTAGGGGCAGAGAGTCCTGTGGGTCTCTGGCTTTTATAATCCACGGTGTCTGCCAAGCCTGGACTCCTGTCTTCTGAAAGGAAATACCCAGAGAGACAGTACCCATCTTCCTGGAACCTTAGAAACTTAACTCAGTGGCCTCATCTGGTGTGACCATGTGATCATCTTTGAGACATGAAGGAAAGTCTTATTATCTTTTTGGAACACACCAATTATCTAGACAAACGGTTCTACATCTGATTTTCATTAGATATAAAAAGTAAAATGTCTGTAGCAAAAGCGAAAGCAAACATTCCCTATCTTTATATCTTAAACATTTCTGTGTCTCACAAGACCAAAGTTCTTGCAGAATACAAGAAATCTAGGGAGTTTTGTGTCCCCCAAGGACACTGAAAACACTAAACTATTACTAGTTTTAGCAGGACAAATACCGTAGAGGGTACTACAAGAGAATCACTACTTCTGAAATCTGTTTCTGCAGTAAATTTCCAGCTAAAACCAAAAAGCACAGAACATTTGAATTATTAAATATCACAGAACATTTGAATACATTGCTGGATTGTATTCATCCATATTATGTTGAAGAATTTTCCATCTATATTTATAAATGAAGGTTTTTTGTTTTTAATAAACGATTTTTCAATTAGCTTCCTTTTTTGTGTGTGCATCCTGGTATCAGAGATATCCTAGCTTCATGAAATGAACTGAGAATTCTACTGTATTCTGCTTCATGCAGCAATGGAGAATTTGCCACAAAGTCGTCAGGAAGAGGCCACTTGTTAACATTTCCAGTCCTGTACATGGTTACTTGTCTCGTCTTCATTCTTCGAGATCAAGTCCCTACAGGAGGGCAAACTGCCAATTCAGCTTTAGATGCCTACACTATCAGCATCTCTTAACTCTATCAGTGACTCATTTCCTAATTGTGGCACATTAAAAATCTCCAGGAGAGGTTTTAAAAAGTCCCAAGCCCCCGGTCACACCCCTGAGGAATTACATCACAGCTAGAAGGGACAGCAGCCAGGCAGCAGTATTCATTTTAAGATCCCCAGGCTATTCCAACCTGCAAGCTTTGATGATCCCTGAACAAGATCCAACTTTCTTTGAAGCTTTGCAACTGTATCAGATTCAGTATCATTCACTTACCTGATCTACGTCACATCCAAGTCGCAGTAGCACAGGAAAAGTTCGCTTGTAGAGCTGGTACATGGGTGGGAAACCCTGACCACTTTCAGGCATCTGAGTGGATTTTCCCAACATAAACATAACCATGCTGTGTAACAGCTCACAAGCTGCAACCTAAAATAAGCCAGGACTTCATTAAGTTTTAAGTTTCCAGGTTTATGAGAAGATATTTTGAAATGTTGCTCAACTTAGCCCTTTAAAAAGAAAAACTTTTGTAGCAGATAACGATCATACCCAAATATAAATTAACTGGAAGTAGCACTTCTTACATAAAACTAATGCTTCTGTGCATTCTTTCACCTTCTGATCTGCATCCAGGAGGTGAGAACTTAAACTTAAAAGATTTAGACAAATTGGGACTAGTACCTTCAAAGAAATAGATTTCACTGCTGCCATTATTACAGAACTTTGCTTCATCTGTTAGCACATTTTTAACCATCACTTTTAGTAAATATATTTTTAAAGCATTTTGGAAATGTACAAAGGAATTCCATAAACATTTGAGAATTGTTTATGGAATTATCTGTTTTATTTGTTTCTAATCCCCCAGGTTAAGGTGATAATAATAGTGCACAGATTGGAAATCACTTTTAAAGACGCTTTATACTGTATTTTCTATTATGAACAGTTTTTTGGTATATTAGTGTTTTAGCAGGTTTATCTACTAAGATAATTTATGTTTACTTTCTATCAGTAACATCTACTTCCGATAATTCAATCATTGCCTAATTACTCTATTACAGAAAATAAGAATTGATAATATTGGAATGGCTGAAATATATTATCTATTTCCAAACAAATACAGGTCTTAAAAGAGATAGATTCCAAATAAAATAATGAAAAATGGAAGTGCTTTAGTTTGTCTGTCACTAGCTGAAAGAGCTAACTCTGTGACCCGAGGCAAGAACACATCCAGATAAATGACAGGCTTCATTTCTATAAATGGTACTGCAAAACTGAGTCTTTTTTCTCTGTCCCATGCCACATAGTTCTTCATCATTTCATCTGAGGATGTGGCTGTTGAAAAAAATCAGGAAGAGCATGTTTTCATTCAAAATCTTTCTAATGGGAATTGCTCCACAATTCATTAGTGAAAGTAGAATGCTTTTATACTTGTAAGTCAGCACATTATTCATCTTTCCTTTTTGTTTTTACTTCAGACATATATATGTCATTACATGATCACTGACATACTATTTTTAACCTCAACTTAAAGTAAAACTATTTTTAAACAAGTTTAATAGTCTGGAATGTTTAATTTCCATGTTCCATTAAGAATTATTTTTAGGTGTTATGTGCAAAAATGATAAATGAACAATGAAAATCTCCCTTTTGTAACACTGATTTTCCAAATGTGGGTTCTAAGTTCCTAAAATAACCAAAAGTCACTAGTATACTTCATATGAAATATCAAAACTAAAAATACAGATGAATTTTTACTAATCTAAAATGCTGATTCTGATTTTAAAAATACTCTGAATAAATATCCAAATATGAAGAATATCAGAATTTTCATAGATTAACTTTGAGTTCCTGACACAATGTATAATATTAAAAGAAAGTATCAAATTAGGTTCTGTTTCGAAGTGGAAAATGTGCTTACCAAACCAGACTAGAACATTTTGTCAACTAGTTTTGAATTATCCAGATTGCATGGATATAGTCAAAGAATTTCATTTAGTAAAATATTACTCTTTGTAATCTCATCTGAAATATATAAATCACATATAGGAGCAAATACTAGAATATATCACAATCTGTATATATTCAAATTAAAGGACAAATACATCTATAGAGATAAATTTATTTTAAAGGAAAGTTTACCTGTTAGGAGATTTTTGTTTATCTGTCCTCCCAGAAAACCAAGCATCTGTACTACTCTAATCCTTATTTCTTCTAAGGACAGTACTTCGTTCTGCAAATTTGAACAATAATATACATGTGATGGTGATGGAGTCAAAAATTAAGACAATTATGAAAAGAAAAAAACTATTTTATGACCCTGTCTGTTATTAATGTCTCTCAATGATTCATTATATCCTATACAGTACTGCTGTAAATATTACTGCAAATTCATGGGAAAAAGTCACATCTTTTCCAGTTTTGCAGTCAGATGTCCATTTTCAAGGCCAGTGGTTCCAAAGTTTTGCCAGGAGCCTTTACACCCTTAAAAAATACTGAGGATCCCCAAAGAACTTTTGTTTAAGTCATACTTATTGATAATTTCTCTTACTAGAGGTTAAAACCTTGAAATTATTTCTTATTTTATTTAAAAATACGAAATCCAGAGGTGCCTGGATGGATCAGTTGTTTGAAAGTCTGACTCCTGATTTTGGCCCCGGTTATAATCTCACAGTTTGTGAGATCCAGCCCCACATTGGGCTTTATGCTGACAGCATGGGGCCTGCTGGTGATGCTTCTAACCCTCTCTGCCTCTCCCCTGCTTGTGTCCTCTCTCTCCCTCTCTCTCTGCCCCTCCCTTGCTCATGTCCTCTCTCTCAAAATACACAAACACACACACACACACACACACAGACACCACTGAAACCCATCACATTTTAACAAATGACATATTTTTAGGGAAAGTAATTATATTTTCCAAATAAAACAAAAAAATTCAGGAAAGTGACACTGTTTCACACTTGTGCAAATCTCTTTACTGTATGACTCACTAGGATACAAGTATAGTGATATGTTGTTTAAGCCACACTTGGAAGATGGAGGAGCACTTTAATAGTCTTTTTAGATAACAGTTGTTATTCTTTGATACAAATTGAACAAGTCATAATTTAAAAAAAATTTTTTAAGTTTACTTATTTAGAGAAAAAGAGGAAAGAATGAGTAGGGGAAGGGCAGAGAAAGAGAGAGAATCCCAACCAAGCTCCACACTGTCAGTGCAGATCCCGATGCGGGGCTTGAACTCACTAACACCAAGATCATGACCTGAGCTGAAACCAAGTCAGAAGTTTTAATGACTTAGCTACCCAGGCACCACCCAGTTATTTCTTAGTTACAATGGGAATCTAAAACCTTACCAATGAATTTTATGTAGTCTGTTACATTAAACTCCATTGATCTATCCTGCACTTTGAGTGGCTTTTTGTTGTTGTTGTTGTTTTTCCTATGCATGATTTAGTAACATGACATATCGGTCACCTGAAAATACTGGTTTACTGGGTTATGCAGATCTTAAAAATACTGTCACAATTCATTACATATACCAAAAAAAAAAAAAATCACATTTGTTAACATCAGCAATCTTATCAGAAAATCTTTAAGTATTAAGATGTTGTCAAGCTCATGGTGACAGTTTCAAGTTTTCCAAAATTTAATTTTTGTTTAAAACTTTGCAATTTTATCATCGGCAAGAAATACTCTCAGATGTTTTTTTTTTGAAGTGACAGGTTCACTTTATTTATTTTAGATAAAATCTCTGCCAAACACTGAATAGCCACCGTTTGCCAGTTGTTCTTTCAAGTAAAAATGGTGTTCATGAACAAGTGCCTACTTAAGCTCACAGCTCAAAGCATCACAAAGTGTTTTCCTAAAGACGACTGTCACACTATGTCACACTATGCAGCAGACTGCTTTATGCATACTTCCTGTTTCATCACACAGAACATTAAAAAGACATGTGCTCGAGGGTCAAGATGTAATAAAGTGCTTAGGAAGGAACAGTGTTAGCCCTCGTTACACCGCAGTGCAAATGTCAATGAGTAAAAATAGTTTTGACCTTGCACCCTGGAACCCAGAGTCCTCACTTCAAGAACCACTCTCCTAGAGAATGAGGAACTGTGTATCTGTAAAGAAATTTTATCTGGAAAACCAGAAATATGCTCAAGTAATTTTATTTTGTTTTATTTACATGTGATAAAATAATTTAAATATTTTAGACAGCCATTTCCAGTTTTATGCAGTATTTCAATCAAAAGCTGTCAAAAATAATGAGGTGGAAGGACTTTTCCCTAGAGCTTACATTATCAGTTCTAAATATTAAAAGTTTTTCAAATTTAAAATTTTCACTTCATACCTAAAATAGGTATTATCTCTAGTCAGTTTTCTCTCTTTATTCTTTGTTTCCTATTACATTATATGCCACATCTCAAAAACCTAATCTCAAGAAATCATCACCAAAAAAACATAAAAACTGGAATGAATTAAACTTGACAAAAAATATATTTAAGACCTAAATGAAACCATCTTAAATATCTATAATATCAGTATTCTGACTGCTTACTGAAAATGATCTATATTCCTTTCTTTCAGCCACTAAATATATTTGAAAGTGAGGAAACAAGAAAACAAGATCAAGACAAGTAATATATTTTATGACTAAAAATATATTGAAATTATTTCTATACTGTACTCTAATATATTGATAAGAACAACATTTTAAACAAAGATTTTTACTCTTCATAAGCATTAGACTCTAATCTGTCCATTGTTTGAGGTAAAGAATACACAAGGGATTCTTACCGATGAAATGTTCTTTGTCTTTTTCAGATGCTTTAACACAACTTTATTAAATCCTTTCTGGGCAGCCCGAGAAAGTGCTGACACTTCCCAGTTGTTCGTGGACTCATCTATCAACAGTAAACAAAATTACATTTTAAACAGCACCCATTCATGTATCTGATGAAAACTAGGGAGAACACAGGATACTGCCAAGTAGAGATATTAAAATCCTAATTATGGTTAAAATATTGTTGCTACAACAACAAAAATATTAATAGTGGTTGTCCTAGTTTTAAATATCAGTCTACTAAAAAGAACACTGTTCCTTGAAGAAGTGGCTAACTTCAGAGATTGGGTAGACCTATATTTATAAAAGGAGCCTGAATCACCTTGTTGGATCCAGGAAGGAGCTGCTTGAAGAAAAGCAGCCAACCCCCACTCCTTATATGGAAGCCAAATCTGGAACAATCTGAACATAAAATTAATAATAACAGTAAAAGATTAGAGCCATTCGAAAAATAAGAATCCATAGGTGAGAAAATAAAGATGCTTCTTATGGTAGAATCCCAACTACTATACAGAAATGATGGAGCCAGAAGATCACTATTTTACAACCATCACAGTAGTAAGAGATTCAGGAAGAATCATCAAGGGGCACTTGTGAGGAGCAATAACATTTACACTCATGAAGTATCTCTCTATGAATTTACTTTTGAAATGATTACAAACTTAGAGAAAATTTGAAAGTATGGTATAAAAACTTTTCTTTCCTGAAGCATTTAAGAGTAAATTACTAGCCTCATGCCCTACCACCCCTCAATACTTTAGCTATGTTTCCTACAAGGACATTCTTCTACATGACAGCCATTCCCACTAACTATCCAAATCAGGACATTCATCTTGAGACATGACCCACAACTAATCCTCAGCCCAATTCAGGTTCCAGCACTGAGCCTAAAAGCGTCTAATAATGTCAAAATCACATGTCATATTTAGCTGTCCTTTAAACTGAAACAGTTTAGTCTTCCTTTGTATTTCACGATTTGAACACTTAAAAAATTATATGCCAGGAATTCTGTATATGGTCTCTCTATTTGGATGTGTCTGTTTTCTCATGATTAGATTCAGGGTATAGAAGCCAGTTAAAACATTTTACCAGTGCCTTTATTAACTATGGAGTTAAATAAATCTTTGACACATGTATAGGTTATGACCAGTGTAAAGTCATAATTGTAAAACTATAAAGCTATTTTTCATGAGTTCTGGAGATGCCCAGTAGATAGGCGGACAGAGCCACGTAAGCAGTCTTCATTGGAAGACACCTCACAGGTAGTTTTTTCTTGACTCCAGGAATGAATCCCAAACAATAACAGAATCTTACCTCTGCTATGTTTGTCTAGTTTTCCTCTCTGTAATTTTGTGCTTTTGGTTTGCTTATGCCCAATAACCTAGTCTCCATGGGTGGGAGCAGTAACTAAGAATTTGTTGGCTTGCCATTTGGTGACCTTTTGTGTAGAGATGTTAGAGATCTACTCTCTGATGGGCCAGAAGTGAAAAGAGGATTTATTTGTTTTTTGAGCTCAAATTAATTCAGAATTTTGTACAATGGGAAGAAAAGCTCTTTGATATCTAAGTTGGTCAATGTTTTCTTTTACTATTTTGTCTCTTCAGCTAGGAAGAGACTGCAGAACTGTTTCTCAAGCTGCAGAACTGAAGCACTATGCTCTCCATCTGTTGTTGTAGCTATGTGCCTCAACTGACAAAGGCCTTTACTTCTCCTTATGTGTATAATATTCTCCTATATTTGAAAGGTATTAATAGATTAGACTATGAAGTCTCTTCGAGGAGCTCTGTTGTGACTTGTACAGATAAAATACAAAATGAATGTTTCCATAAGTCTCTGAAAATGCTTTCAAATTTACTATAATGCTTTAGATGCACCATACTTAAAAAAAAATCTTAGAGAAACTAACTCAAAAACATTTCAGGAATCCAAATTACATAATGAAGGCTTATCTTTGGTAAATGAGACATTTATTAGTTGTTTTAAATTTTATTTTATTTTAGAGAGAAGATGTGCACAAGTGGGGAAGGGGCAGAGGGAGAGAGAATCTCAAGCAAGCTATACGTGGGGCTCAATCCCACAATCCTAGGACCATGACATGAGCCAAAATGAAGAGTTGGACACTTGGTTTACATTTTCAATGTCTTTTTTTTCTATCAGTGTTAATTACAAGTGTTCATTACTATACCCGGGCTCATTTTTGCCTATACTTATTCAGGCTTACTAAGCCATTATGCTAACATTATTTCTCATAACATTTCTTATTGCTATAGAAGACCTATAACATAAAATGTATTCTTTTAACTAACCATTCTTAAGTGTACCATTAAGTGGCACTAACTATATTCACAATGTTGCCTAATCATTACCACCATCTACCTCCAGAACTTTTTTATTATCACCAACAGTCCTAAATTTAAGTTATGAAAAATGCTAGAAATTTATGTTCAACTACACTTGAACAATGATTTGGACACATTTTTATTTCCCCAGTACTTATGTTTTGTAGCATGACAGCAGCTGGAAGATAATTTCTAAGCTCTTTAGGGAACTTGAAACCTTGGACTGAGTGAATTCATAGAAAATCACTTTTCTCAGTAAAATCTAAAACACTGATCACTCAGCATCACTTTTAAGTTCATGTACTGTTGTTTGTTTTTATAGGCTATAATAAGACTGGCCCTTGGGATCATGTTAATGAATGTGTATATGCTGCCACTTGGGAGTTGTATAGGGATGGGTGTGGCTGGAGACAATACTGTCATGGGTGCTCACAAACTCTGTGAGTTTGAGAAACTCTGTGAGTATGGAAGAGAATTCTCAATTATCCACTCTTGAGTTTTCTTGGTAAAAAAGAAATTTGGTAATAAGTTATATTCAATTAGCTGTGGAAGCTAGAGCAAAAGCAATACTGCAGAAATACAATTTGGGGCATGCTTCTCTCTTAAGGAGAGTAGTCTTCACATAAAGCAGGGAGTCTCAGGCTTTTTGGTGTCCAGAACACTTTTCACAACTGGGACTTAGAAGGACCTTTGCTTATGTGGGTTAGTAGAGCAATAGTTACCATATTAAAAGCAAAAATTTCTTTTTATGACTTGCTGACTTGAAGATCATGCTAACATGAAGAAAACCTAAGATATTACTTTGAAAAGTTTGATTTCTTGAACCCCTGAGACAGAACTGCTATTTTAAGGTTGTGTTTATTTCTTGTTGTTGTTGTCCTTTCCTGAGGAAACAGAAGAAAAATGTTCAATGTTTAAGAGTTTACTACCTACGTTTACTTTTTAGGCATTTTATGAATGCAGGTCTACATTTAGGCCTTTAATCAATTTTATTTTTGTATACGTTTCATTCTTTTACATGCAGTTCTCCAATTTTCCTAGTAACATTTATTAAAGAGACTGTCCTTTCCCCATTGTATAATCTTACCTCCTTTACTATAGATTAATTGACCACATAAGTGTGGGTCTATTTCTGGGCTCTCCATTCTATTCCATTGATCTATGTGTAGCTGGTACCATTTGTTCAATTACTATAGCTTTGTAGTAGTTTGAAATCTGGAAGTGTGATACCTTGAGCTTTGTCCATTTGTTGTCTTTCGTGGTTCCTACAAATTTAGGGATTATTTGTTCTAGCTGTGTGAAAATGCCATTGGTATTTTGATAGGACTGCACTGAATCTATAGATTGCTTTGAATAGCATGGACATTTTAACAATACTAATTTTTCCAATCCATAAGCAGGGTACATCTTCCCATTTACTTGTGTCATCTTTAATTTCTTTCATCAACATCATATAGCTTTCAGAGTACAAATCTTTCACCTCCTTGGTTAAACTTACTCCTAGGTATTTTATTCTTTTTGATTCATTGGAAATGGAATTTTCTTAATTCCTCTGACAGTTATTAGTGTAGAGAAATGCAACAGATTTCCATATATTAATTTTATATCATGCAACTTTAATTTATTGATTTTTTTAGTGGTATCTTTAGGATTTTCTATCATGTTATCTGCAAATAGTGACAGTTTTGTTTTACTTCTTCCTTACCAATTTGGATGCCTTTGTAGGCCTCACTATTCTGGCAAGAATTTCAGTACTATGTTGAAGAAAAGTGGTAACAGCTGACATCCTCCTTGTCTTGCTGCTGATCTTAGAGGGAAAGCTATCAGCTTTTCACCACTATGGTAATAGCTGTGGCTGTCATATAGACTTTATTATGTTGACATATGTCTTTATACTCACTTTCTTGACATTTTTTATCACAAACAGATGCCGAATTGTGTCAAATGCTTTTTCTATTATCTATTAAGATGATCTTATGATTTTTATCCTTCATTTTGTTAATGGAGTGCATAACACTGATTGATCTGTGGTGGGTGAACCATCCTTGCATCCCTGGAATAAATCCCATGTGATCCCTGTGTATAATCCTTTTAATGTATTTTGAATTCAGTTTAATAGTTTGATGAGGGTTTTGGTATCTATGTTCATCAGGGACATTGACCTGCAATTTTCTTTTCTTATAGTGTCTTTGGTTGTGGTATCAGAGTAATGCTGGCCTTAGAGAATTAATCTCAAAGTATTCCTTATTCTTCAATTTTTGAAATAGTTTGAGACTAGGTATTAACTTTTCTTTAAATGTGAGGTAGAATTCACCTATGAAGCCACCTGGTCCCAGATTTTCGTTTGTTAGGGGTTTTTTGATTACTGATTCAATTTCATTACTAGTAATAGGTCTGTTCAGGTTTTCTAGTTTTTCCTCATTCAGTCTTGGATGATTGCATGTTTCTAGAATTTATCTTTTTCTACTAGGTTATCCAGTTATTGGCATATAATTATCTATAAGAGTCTCTCATAATCCCTTGTAATTTCATAGTATCAGTTGTAGCTTCTCTTTCATATCAGATTTTATTTGGGCTCTTTTCTTGAGTCTAGCTAAAGATTTATCCTTTTTTTAAAAAAGATGTCCAAAAACCCAGCTGTTTTTTTTTTTCTCTTTCAATTATTTCTGTTCTGATCCTTATTCCTTTCACTAACTTTGTGCTTGTTCCTTTTCTAGTTCCTTTAGGTGTAGGTTAGATTAAGATTTTCCTTGTTCCTGAGGTTGGCTTATGTTGCTATAAATTTCCCTCTTAGAACCGCATTTACTGCAACTTTGGAATGTTGTGTTTCTGTTTTCATTTGTCTCAAAGTATTTTTTTAATTTTGTCTTTGTTCTCTTTAGGGACTCAGTAATTGTTCAGTAGCATGTTGGTTAGCCTCCACATGTTTGTCTATTACAGTTCTTTTTCTCTGTAACTGATTTCTAGTTTTGTACTACTGTGGTCAGAAAAGATGCTTGATACAACTTCACTCTTCCTACCTTTACTGAGATTTGTTTTGTGACCTAACACATGATCTGTCCTGGAGAATGTCATAGAAAATATTCCACATGCAAAAAAAAAAAAAGAAAGAAAGAAAATATTCCACATGCACCTTAAAAGAACACATATTCTGCTGGTTTGGGATGGAATGTTCTGTACATGTCTGTTAAGTCCATTTGGCTAGTGTGTCATTAAAGGCCACTGTCTCTTTATTGATTTTCTGTCTAAACAGTTTATCCATTGATGTATGTGGGGTGTTAAAGTATATCCCCTAGTATTATTCTACTACTGTCCATTTCTCCCATTGTCTGTAAATATTTGCTTTACGTATTTAGGTGCTCATATACTGAGTGCACAGATATTTTCAACTGCTATGTGCGCTTACTGAATTGATATCTTTATCATTATGCAATTAGCCTGTCTCTTGGTACAGTCTTTGTTTTTAAAACTACTGTGTCTCAATTGGATCAAGAAGATGTGGTTTATCTATACCATGGAATACTACATGGCAATGAGAAAGAATGAAATCTGGCCATGTGTGGCAACAAGGATGGACCTTGAGGGTGTTATGCTGAGCGAAATAAGTCGGGCAGAGAAGGACAAGTACCATATGTTTGCACATAGAGGAGGATTAGGAGGAACTTAACGGTTCCTCCTAAGGACCTAAGGACCCAGGGGGAGAAGAAGGGGGGAAATAGTGGGGGAGAGGGAAAGAGGCAAACCATGAGAGACTCTTGAATACTGAGAACTGAGGACTGATGGGTGTGGAGGGGGAGGAGGGAGATGAGCATGGAGGAGGGCACTTGGGATGAGCACTGGGTGTTATATGGAAACGAACTTGACAATAAACTATTTGTAAAAGAAATAATAAAAAATAAAAAATAAAGTAAATTAAAAAAAACTACTGTGTCTCACATAAAAAAGTTGAAACAAAAAGTAAAAATTTTTAAAAATATAATTTCAAAAGAAAGGTCTATTTTTGCCCAAAATAGGTACTGCTACCCTGGCTTTTTTTCTTCTTCTTCATTTTCATTTGCAGAGTATCTTTCCTTTCACTTTCAGTCTGTATGTCTTTTTTGTCTTCTGGTCTGACGTGAGTCATTACAGGCAGTTAATGAGTCTTATTTAGGTTTTTAATCCATTCACCCTTTGTCTTTTGATTTGAGCATTTCGTCCATTTACATTTAATTATTATTGCTAGATGTTCCTTGTTTCCTAGCTGTGCTTCAGTTCTTCTGGTTCTTTTCCTTTTCTCTTGTTCTCCTCCCTTGTGAATTAATGAGTGTTCTCCTCCCTTGTGAATTAATGACTTTCTTTAGTGTTATATTTGGGTTCCTTTGTTTTTATTTTTTGTGTACAGGGTTTTGAATTGTGGTTACCATGAGATCGTACATAAGACTCTATATATATAGCATTCTATTTTAAATTGATGGTTACTGGAGCGCCTGGGTGGCTCAGTTAAGTGTCCAACTTTGGCTCAGGTCATGATCTCACGGTTTGTGGGTTCAAACCCCATGTCAGACTCTGTGCTGGCAGCTCAGAGCCTGGAGCCTGCTTCAGAGTCTGTGTCTCCCTCTCTCTCTGCCCCTCCCCTGCATACACTCTCTCTCTCTCAAAAATAAATAAAAAACATTGAAAAAAATTTTTTAGTTAAAAATAAATAACTTGAGGGGCGCCTGGGTGGCTTAGTCGGTTAAGCGTCCGACTTTCGCTTGGGTCATGATCTCACGGTTTGTGGGTTCGGAGCCCCGCGTCGGGCTCTGTGCTGACTGCCAGCTCAGAGCCTGGAGCCTGTTTCAGTCTGTGACTCCCTCTCTCTCTGACCCTCCCCTGCTCACGCTGTCTCTCTCTCTCCTAGAAATAAACAAAACATTTAAAGTAAATAAATAAATGAATAAATAAATAAATAACTTGATAGGTACTTAAATCTGAACATATTCTAAAAGTACCATATTTTTACTCCCCCATCATGTTTTGACTTAATATTTTCTATCTTTTTATTTTGCATATCCCTTAACATTGTGGATATCATCGATTTTACTTTTGTTTTTTAACCTACATATAAGCTTTACAAGCAATTAATACACTGTCTTCACTATGTATTTACCTTGAGCAGGGAAATTTATACTTTTATATATTTTTTGTTACTAATTAATACCCTTTCTGCTCAGCTTAAAGAAGACTCTTTAACATCTTTTATAAGGCCTGTTTAATGGTGATGAACTCCTATAGTTTTTGTTTGGGAAACTCTTTTCTCCTTTAATTCTGAATGATAACTTCACTGGGAAGAATACTCTTGATTTTACTATCTTTTCCCTTTGATCACCTTGAATATATCATGACACTCTCTCCCAGCATACAAAGTTTCTGCTAAAAAATCAGTTCATAGCCTCATGGGGTTTTCCTTGTATATAATTAGTGAGTTTTCTTTTGCTCTTTTTAAGGTTTTACCTTTATTTTCTGCCATTCTGATTATGTGGCTTGATATGGACCTCTTTGGGTTCATGTTGTTTGGAACTCTCCGTGCTTCCTGTACTTGGATATGTTTCTTTCCCCAGGTTAGGAAAGTTTTCAGCCATTATTTATTTAAGTAAAATTTCTGCCCCTTTGTCTACTTCTTCTGGACTCCCATAATGCCAATGTTAGTATGATTGATGTTGTCCCAACGGGCCCTTAATCTATTCTTCCTTTTAAAAGTTCATTTTGCTTTTTCCTGTTTCATTTGGGTTACTTCCACAACACTGTTTTGCAGTCACTGATCCATTCTTCTTCATCATCTACTCTGCTGGCTGATGCCCAGCTGTGATTGTACAGGTGCACTGGTGGTAGAGCTGCCCTCACAGGGCAGGAGCTGATGGGTGGGGGCAGTCTGAGGCTGCGTACAGGATGTGGTGGGGTTGCAGCTGCTCAGGGTAGGATCAAGGCCATGCACCAGTACAGCAGGGTGGGAGCCATTCTGGAAGGCTGCCTGCTGAGGGAGTAGGTTGCACACAAGTGATCTGTAGGGGAACACAGGGTGGCATGAGTGGTGCAAGACAGAGTGTCAGACCTGACATCCAGAGAAAGTTACTAACAGCCCTGCCTCTCTGGCACACACTCTAAAATCAGTCAATGAATCTCCCTCACATAATGGTCCAGGTTCTTTTCAAACTGCTGCCTCCTTCCTCAGTCTCAGACTGAAGAAGTCTGTGCGGTGCGGTCCGGTCCGTGAGTTTGAACCCCATATCAGACTCTGTGATGACAGCTCAGAACCTGGAGCCTGCTTCAGATTCTGTGTCTCTCTCTCTGCCCCTCCCCATTTCTCTCTCTCTCTTTCTCTCTCAAAAATAAA
>JAESUZ010002351.1:0-19628 GCA_017311185.1 Proteles cristata cristata | reverse complement strand
ATAACAATTTTGAAAAAGTTAAAACAGTTTTAAGCAAAATTTGCACCCACAACTTTTCGCTATCTGAATGGGGTTGACATAACCATGAAGTCTCTAAGGGGCACACATGTGGATGCCCATTGCCTGTGCCTGGCCCCATCAGCTGGCTGGAATCTGCTGTCTAGGGAGGGAATCCGAGGTAGAACTCGGATCCTGGGAGATGGAGAGGGGGTGGCAGGATTGGGTTAGGGTTAGGGGTTAGGGATAAGGGGTTAGGGTTAGGAGTTAGGGGTTAGAGTCGGGGGCTGGGGTTAGGAATTAGGGTTAGGAGTTAAGGGTTAGGGGTTCAGGTTAGTGACACAAAGGCAGAGAGCACATGTCAGAGTCAGGGTCTCATTCCTTCATTACAACTTCAGAACTGGGGCTTCCCTTGGACAAGGCCCTTGGGATGGGTGAGGGTGGACACAGGGCTCCCTCGGTGCTGGGATGGGTGGTGCTTGCCATTCACAAGTGTCTGGTCCTTCCCTTGTGGGCTTGCTCGCTCACTGATGAGCCTAAAATAGCTGCCCTCCTCTTCTGTCTCCAAGCTGTGCACAAAGCACAGCCATGGATGCTCATCTGATGCTTCGTCTAAGTGGGACAACTTTGAACAAGGGCAGATGCGCCTCCATCCCCTAAATCCCTGGCCCTCCCAGGTTTGCTCAGTGTCATCCAGAAGCCTCGGTTATGGCCCCATGAAGCCAGCACGTCAGGCTCTGCAGCCTCGGACGTTTGGGAGCTGACAGACAATTTCGGTTACCAGGCAACGGCTGATTTTTCATAACCAACAAGTACAATACCACACATGATAAATTTATCAGATAATAATGCAGCTTTCCCACATCACCACATGCTGATCGAGCCCCAAAAGGCTGCTCTGCAAACCTGCCATTAAGTAAGACCCAAGGGACACGGCTCCAGGGGACGAGTGGCCAGGGAGAGGTGGGGACTCTCGTGCCAGCGTCCAGCTGCAGCCAGGGGGTCCCGTGGTTGAGTGTCCGTGGGCGGAGCTGTCGCTCAGTTGGGTGTCGGTGGACAGATGGGTCAAGAGAGCTGAGTGTCAAGACAGATGCTGGACTGGCCTCTGACTGCTGTGCTCTCGTATGTGGCATTCTGTCCTGTGACCTCCTCCCTCCCTCCCTTTCTTGGGCGGTCTCAGAGGGGACGGACTGTCCAGCTGTGGGCCACGTAGCCTCCTCGAGGCGAGGTGAAGCCACAGTGCACGTGGATGCAGCTGTAATTATTTGAGGAGGGTGGGCAGCTGCCCCCGACCCCAGTGTCCATGTCAACGGCCTTTCCACAGGGTCTGGGAATTGGCTGTTTGTGCCTTTGAGCAAAATTGAATCACCTGAGTCAGAGCTCATCTGGGAGCAAGAGGCCCTCTGTGGGCAGCGTCGTGGCTCAGCATCTGCAGCCGCTACGTGTATACACAGCCTGCAAGTACCCACATCCAAGGGCCTCACTCGCTGGACACCGGTCTTCTCCCCCGGAAACGTGAGACGATGCGAGCAGAGCCTTCCCCAGGAGGGGCCGTGGCTTCTGCCTGAGAACAACGGCCATTCTCAGGCTGTGCCAAGTCCCTTCCCACCTAAATCACGGAGGGTGTTCTTTCTGGTGGTTTCCAAACAGCTTCGACAATGCTGGGGACACTTGTGGCTATTTATAGCCTCTGTCCGCACACTTACACCGTCCGCCTCGGGGATTCCACAACTGCTTGTGCAAATGTGGGAGAGAAGACAGAGCCGTGAAGGGAAGTGAAAAGTATCCAGTTACCGTAAACACCCAATAGCATTATCAGTATTAAAACCATCTCACACTGTTGTCTGTTTAACAGGGTCCTTGGTGTTTCCTTTGAGATGACAGGTTCCTTTAGAAGCACCATCACTGTCCAGTGACCAAGGTGGTCCAGGCAGAGGAGCACAGGTCCCCGCATGTACAGGGGCGACGGGGTGGAGGGGAGCCTGCTGCAGATGCCTCGCAGGGGGACGTGCAGGGAGGTGGCTGGAAGGTGCTCACCCAGGACGCAGCCCCTAACCTCCCCAGGCGATGAGAGGCCGGGGGCATGGGACACAGGGTGTGAGGGACGTCTTTGTGACAAATGCGGGACATTCGACATCACGAAGGGAATCACGGACTCAGTTCAGTGGCATTTACTGAGCACCTGCTGTGAGCAGGTATCGTGCTGGGGCGGGGCGCCTCCGGGGAAAATTAGACCCCGGTCCTCCCTGGCCCTCCGCCAGCTCTGCCTGCGTAGCGAGCTTTGCAGACGGCAGACAAACAGCAGAGATGTATTTCCTCAGTCTTGGAGGCTGCCAGTCCGGGGTACAGCGTGGGCAGGGCCGGTGTCTCCTGAGGCCACTCTCTGCCGTGTAGACGCCGTCCCTCCCCGTCCTCACAAGGTCGTCCTTCGGTGTGTCTGTGCCCCACCCTCTCTTCCTCGAAGGCCCCCATCCAGACCGGGTCACGCACATCCTGAAGGACCTCATTTTCTCTGATCGGCCCTTTGAAGGCCCATCTCCTAACCCAGTCACTGTACTGTGAGGTCCCAGGGGGCTGGGACTTGGACATACGGGCTGAGGACACCTCCCCTTGTACTGGGTCCAGAAGCGCCTCCTGGCCCTGTCGTCCCTGGGCCAGGCCCGGCGGACACACGGCTGAGCCGTCTCACCCGGCGGTTCAGCTCCTGACACCTGCCGTGTTCTCTTGCCCGGTGACCTTCCGTCCACTCTGCCTCAGCCCCTGGATCCCCGGACAAGGTCAGAGCCTCCGGGATGCAGGAACGGCGTCGTTTCCAGACCCCGACTCCCAGCCCTGCTGACGTGGTGTCTCCCAGCCTCACGGAGAGCCCCACCTCTCGGCCCTGCTTCCTCGAATTCTCGTGCCGCGGACAGAACTGCGCCCCCGAGGGACTGTATTTGGAGACGGAAGGCTCCATTCGTGGACACATTTGAGAAAAATGCCCAGGAAAGCACACGCTGTCCTGTTACAGGGAGATGGCATGTGTGTGTTGCTCGTGTAGCCTCGATGACCTTCACGGGGTGTGACGGAGACACAGAGGGAGGCGGCCCAGCGGTGTCTGGGCGCCCGGCGGGGGCTGTGGGGACCCCCAGGCCTCCAGATGTCCTCACACCATCACAAAGGCAATGAGAGGGTTAAAGAATCTCAAACAAGACTGCGTGCCTTGTTTTATGCCAAACCAAGAGTCACTTTGGGAAGTTTGCTTTGGCAACGGGTGAAGTAATGCGGGGATCAATAGTCAAAGCCGCTTGCGGCCCTCGAGGGTGACCGGCCTTGCCGATAGTCAATAGCACACAATTAAGATAATAAAATGCGAGGGCTGGCGGGAGGCTCTGAGGTCACCCAGCCCACCCCTTCATTGAGCGGGCCAGGAAATTGAGTCCCAACCAGGGGCAGCGGCCTGGCCAAGGTCACCCAGCAACCTGCACGCAGCGAAGCCCACCCCGTTCCCGGCCACGCAGGACCCACTGTCGCCCGCAGAGCGTTGGCCGCTGCGAGCCCCCGAGGCCCGCTGTCACTCACTCTGGTTGAGACCTTGATTCACAGCTTAATGCAGTTTCCAGCTGCACCTGATTCATAGCCCGACACAGGCCGGGACGGGGGCCTGGTGTCCACTCAGCGGGGCGCCGGGAGCCCCAACGCCGGCCCCAGGGAAGGACCCCCAGCTGCTCGGGGAAGCCTCGCTCGGGAGCAAGTGGAATCTCTTCTGTCTGCAGAAGCTCCGGGCTCGCTCCGCTGTGTGGCCCGGGGGCAGCCACATTTTAAGGATCATTTTGGTGCCATAAAGAACTCAGGCGCTAATGCCCACCTTTGGAAGCCACCTGGCTCTGAGCCGAGTGCGTGTGTCTAAGTGAGACATAACGCAGGCGAGTGTATTTAATCCGCCAGCCGAGCGGCCCCCAGAGCTTAACGGCCAGCGTCCGCTTTGACAGAGGAGCAAGCTGAAGTGAATGTTGCTGCTTCTGTTCAGGGGGCACCGCAGGGGCTGCGGCAACTGTCAGCGGCTGATCATGCCTCAGACTGTGCTCCCGTGAGGTGACAGTGGCCGGGAAGAGAGCGCGCAGAGGGGCAGGGCAGGCGGGGGCGGAGGCAGGACGCTCCCGCCCCTGGATCCCGACGGAGTACCACCCAGTGCAAAAGGCTCACAGAGAAGGAGTCTAAACTGAGCTGATTTTCTGGGCTGAAATGCAAGGCGTACGGGCGGCTCTGGCCCCCGGGGACTGCGGGCTCCTTTCCCCACTGGATGACACTGTTTGATCACATTTTATCACAGCGACGACCAACAGAGGCTTGTAAAACCTGCAGCACAAGATGATTTATTATCTCAGATTAAAACCACCCTTCCTTCCTCTGCATTTTGAGAGGCGTCACTGCATGAAGACCTGTGGCCAGGCTTCCCGCCTACCCTGCGGCGGGGGTGGCATCTGGGCTTTTAGCAGGAGAGTGACGCCAGGGCCTGCGGTGTCCAGGGGCTGGGCTCCACACATCTGTACCTCCCAGAGCAGTCGGCCCTGACCCTTTGGCGTGGGGTTGGGCATATTTGTGCTTTTTAAAGCTCTCGAGTAAATTCTGATGGACGTCATGCACATCACGTGAAGGACAGACAGTGCAGGTCTACACAGAGCCCGGAGCAGAAGTCAGAGAGAGGAGGTGTCCCTGTCCCCAGGGTCAGGAGAGGGTGGGAAGCCTGCAGTTTCTGGGGAGAGCACACCTGGCCTCAGCCATCTTGTCTATTTTTCCAGCTGAGTCTGAGGCCAGCTGCACACACACGCATGCACACGCAAGCACATCCACGGAATCATGTACACACATGCAGGGACCCACACGTGCACACCTTCATGCACACGCACACACGCATGTGTGTGGAACACCTGTGTGCTTCCCCCAGGCCGGGTGAGCCCGTGAAGCTGCAAAGCGACCCTGGAGATGACGCAGAACTGGAGGGAACTGGGTTCTGGGCACAGCATCGGGCGCCCGGAGCCGGGCACAGCTGGATGCTCACTCCGTGCAGGTTGCCAGCCCTCGGGGTCCCAGGGGGTCCCAGGAGGTCCTGGCCTCACCAGGAAGCAGCGTCTTGGATGCCTGGCCCCGGGAAGGCGGGAGGCGCGCTGGACCGTGGTGCTCCCAGGGCCCATCGGGGGTGTCTTACAGGGGGCGCTTCATGCACACATGATCGAGGGGCTCCAGGCAGTACTTGTCTCTCCTCACGAGGACACACGTCTGAATGTGCTTCTGGAAACAAAGAGAGGGAATCTGAGTCGGTGAGGCCGGGAGGACGTGGGGTGAAACCCGGCCACCGTGTGGATTCCAGGCTCCGGGACCCACAGAAACACGCCCACTTGTGGACCAGCCTGCAGAGAAGGATGCTGTGCACAGAGCCACGGACGGCGCTCGTGAACAGCCGACGCTCCCACCGCTCTGGAGGCTGGATGTGGGATCAGGGCCAGCGGCCAGTTCTGGTAACGGAACCTTCCTACTGTGTCCACGTGCGACAGAAAGAGCAGGTATCCCTTGTGCAAGGACACCAGTTCCATCCCCGAGGGCCCCACCGCCAGACGCCATCACGACAGGGATGAGCATTCAACAGAGGAACCTGGGGGCACAGACGTGAGGCTGCTGACAGACCCCAGGGCTCGGCGTGCGGGAGCAGTGGCTACACTGCACATTCGGGGAAGCCTGTGGCTCTAGGAGACCCCCCTCCTCAAGTCTGCAGAATGCAGAACAGCTAGCTAACCTGGAGGGCTCCCTGGAGGTGGCTGGGTCCCCCACCGGTGACGGGAAAGCACAATGTGGCCGTTTGCTATTTACACTCTGAGGCTATTCGTGATGGATTCTGTGTCCTATCAGTATAGACAATGAGGATCTCAAGCAAAGCTCTGAAAGGAAAACAATGATTCTCTCACACTGATGGGGACAGAATCTATACTTCAGAAGATCAAAAACATTTACACGGCTCACGATAAAATACCGAAACACACAGAACCGCCGTGAGAACAACTGGGAACAAGTAGAAACGACACTGGAGACGGGCAGCTCATGGGGGGACGTGACCCTGCGCGGGGCAGTGGGCGGCTAGGCAAACCCAGCCTGGGAAGACCCCCTCCCGCCCCCCGCGGGCCCAACACCCCTTCTGAGACGCAGTGGAAATCGGCAGGAGAGAGAAGTGTGGGAGCAAAGCCATGGCTGAGATGTGGGCTCGACACCAGGATGGAATTGAAGGAACTGGAAGGGTTGTTTCTGCAAGGTCGGGCTTGGGGGCCCCGGGGGGCTGGGGCGCAAGGCCCCCACCCAGTCCCAGTGCCCAGAGGCCACCTCTCTGCCCTCTGAGAGCTTCCCGGCTTTCAGTTTCGTTGGGGAAGAGCACCTGCAGGCGCCCAGGCTCCTCCCTGCACAGGGGGCTCCTTTCCGGGCCTTCCGTCCCCAACTGGCAGGCTCCTAAGGGCTCCTGTCTCTCTGTGCCTCTCTGCGTGTGCACTGTTGACGGTGTTACATCAGCCCTGGACACCCACTGCTTTTTTGGTAACTGCCAATTAATCTTCACCCAACCCCCCAAATAAATGAAGGCAAATGACTAAATTTTCAGGGCTTAACCCCTAAGGTCTTCCCCGTTTTGTGAGGGTTCACCCTTCGCTGAGTGAACGCACCCCTGCCTCTCTCTGTGTTCGGGCCCAAGCTCAGCCCCAGAGATGCCCCCACTATCGGGCTGTGATGTTCTCTGAGGGCAGTCCCGGGCGGGGTCCTGAGCCCCCACCCCCAAGGCGGGAGTTTGGGGGTGTCCAGAGCGCACCCCCCGTGTGCCTCTCGGGCCAGCTCTGCCAGAAAGTGCTTCCGCGTCTAAAAGTCACCCTCGGGAGGCTCAGACACCATTGAAGGATTTTGCTTCCTTGAAAAACTGTTACACGTCGATACTGAGCAAATTACTATTGACAGCGGGGCCTTCTTGGCGAAGCCCACCCGGCTTGTGAGGCCCCGGCTCAGCGAGGTTGTGCTCCACCAGCCTCTCTCTGCTGCAAATTTCTGCTGCTTCTCGGGAGGGGCGTTGGGCGGGCGTGGTGGTGGCGGTGGGGGGGTCTTGTCAGTACTTCTGAGCCCCCCCCCAGCCACGGAGCAGAGCCCGGAGGCGGCCGCGTCTGCTCCGTGGGGGCGCCTGCATCAGCCCCCACCAGCGTCCCGACGGCGCTGCTGTGTCTGTGTCCATACGAGGGTCTGCACGCTGGCCTCGGAGACTTCTGGAAGCCTCGTGGAGGACGTGGGCAGGGCTCGCAGGGAGGAGGGGACTGTGGCCGCCCGCCTCCTCCTCCGCTTAGACTTGGGCAGTGCCCGTCTGCGTCCCCACCGAGCTCTGGCGGTGCCGCCGCAGACCCCTGCCTGGCTCTCGGGGCACCCTCCCGCCGCGCCCTGCAGCCCCCCTCTCCTGCGGGGCGCCCTCTGCCCACCGCGACGGACGTCAGATCCCTCCCTTGTGGTCGTGCTCACACCGCCTGTCTCCGCCTCTCCAGGAGGTCGGCTCCCACCCGCCCTGGAGCCCAGCGCCCACGCCCTCCCTGACCACGTCCCACCCACGCGCAGCACGGGGCGCTGTCCTGTGCCGCCGCTGGCCGGGCGGGGCCGTCCCACAGACAGAGTGACGGGAAGGGTGGGGAGGATGCGCTTGGAACTAGTTCTGAAAACACAAAACAAACAGAAACCAAGCCCAAGTCCAAAGCCAGTTTGATGGGGCGGAGGGTGCATGCCAGGGTGGGAGGCGGAGGGTGCGTGACCGGGTGTGGAGTGGCGTGGCGGGTGGGCGGAGGGTGCGTAGGTGCGTGCCGGGGCGGCGGGTGCGTGCAGGCGGGTGCGTGTGCGGGGGCGAGGTGCGTTGGGGTGAGGAGTGCGTGGGTGCGTGCAGGGGTGTGCGTGCCCGGGTGTGGAGGGTGTGCGGGCGGAGTGGTGCGTGCGTGGTCGGGGGCGGAGGTGCGTGCCGGGATGGAGGGGTGTGGGGGGGGCGGGGTTTTGTCGGGTGGCGGAGGGTGCGAGGTGCGTGCAGGGGTGGGGGGCGGAGGTGCGTGTCGGGGGGGGGAGCGGAGGGTGCGTGCCGGGGTGGGGGCAGAGGGTGCGTGCCGGGGGGGGTCTCTGTGACCAGAATGGGGGCTGTCTGCTCACCCTGACCCCGAGCAGCGCAGCCTCTCATGAAGGGAGGGAGGGAGGTCAGTCCCTGCGTGCGCCTCCCTGCGCCGGGGTCCTGCCCCGCGGCCCCTCTCCCCCTCTCCCTGCTACAAACGTCCAACAGCCGCTTTCGCCAAGAGCCCAGGACCCAACACATGTTGCTCAGAGGCGCTTTCCCCGGAGGGGGCGCGGCGAGCGGGAAACACCGGAGTCTCCTCCGTCTCCTCCGTCCAGCGGCCCCGGGGCCTGCCCCACCCCCACTTCCTGCCCCTGCGTGCGCCTCACCTCACAGTGCTCGCGGGTGGGTGCCGTGGGCCACTCGCCCGGAGCGGACCCCCGTGTGGGGGAGCTGACAGCGCCATCTGTCCTGCGGGCAGCGCGCACTCGTCAGAGCCGCCACCTCAAGTCTCCACAGCGCTGCCCCTGACCTTCTGGTGACGGAAGGACCAGAGGGCTCGTCCCGTCCTTCACGCCCTTGCTTCCCGTCTGTCGGGCGATTCCGACCTCTGCAGGGGCCGTGACACTACCGAACCCAGGCCGCGGTCGGGGAGGGCAGTGGCCCTGGACGTCCCGCCGTGGATGCAGGTGCACATGGAGAGCCAGGCCCGGAAGTCCCGCCCTGGGCGCAGTGTACGTGAAGGGCCGGCACCGGAAGTCCCGCCCTGGACGCAGTGTACATGGAGGGCCGGGCCCGGAAGTCTGTCCTGGACACAGTGTACGTGGAGGGCCGGGCCCGGAAGTCCCGCCCTGGATGCAGTGCACGTGGAGGGCCCCAGACGTCCCACCCTGGACGCAGCTGCACGCGGAGGGCCCCGGAAGTCCCGCCCTGGACGCAGTGCACGCGGAGGGCTGGTCCCGACGTCATGGCACGTGCTCCCCGGACGAGGCTGGGCCGCTGTGCGTGGCATCGGGTTGGCCGCCCTGACCGTCCTTCCTTGACCTTCGGGGGCTTTGGGGAAAGGCAGGGTCCTGCCCCGTTGGGGGGCACGTGGGACGAGGGGTTGCCCTCGGGCACGAGCAGGGCCTCCCTCCTCCAGCGTTTCACTTTGGAGACTCAAGCACACGGGCCGTTGAGACGACAGTGTGCACTCGCCCTTCTCTCCGAGGGAAAGTTCTGGACAAACACTGTCGGGCGGGGGCACTCAGCTGGAGGCCGTGTGGGGAGCCGGGCCTGGCGGTGGGGCCTGGCGGCCTCCTGGTGCCGCGTCGCAGGCCACGGGGTTCCGGGGCCGCGCGTGTTAACGAGGTTCGGGAGCGCCAGCGGCAGAGGTGCGCGGGCCCCCGTGACGAGCCGACGGCCCCTCTGCGGGACTCGGCCGCGTCGCGCCCGCGAGTCCCTGGCCTCTGGCTGACGAGGCGCTGCTACCATTTACGAAGCCGACGCTGGCCGAGCGGGGCGCCAGGGCTGCCCTCTCCCCGCTCCGGCTCGGTCCCTGGCGTGGACGCCTGTGGTGCGTGGCCCGCGGCTCCTTCGGCCGGCTGGGTCCGGGGGCGGCGGTGCGTGCGGGCTGCCCTCCGGCCCTGGCGGCTGGCTGTGATGGCCTCCCTCCCACGCCCAAGAACGGGGACGCGTCTGCCTTCTGGTAAGAGGTGCTCGTGGCCAGGACCCACGGGGACATCATCACGCCCTACATGCTTCCCACGCAGGAACGCACTTCCCGGTCTACACCTGCGTGTGTGCTGCCCTTAGGCCCCCACGTCCCTGGGCGGCCGGGTGGTGGTATCAACCTGGGCGCTGTCACCAGGTCCCCGGCCGCCTCTTCTGCTGCGTCCCGGCAGGTGCCTATCGGATGGGGAAGAAGAAAGATGATTCCAGGAGTCGGGCTCAGCGTGAGAGGCCCGGATGGCGGAGGGGAGGCAGAGCCCCCGGGGTCCCCGCCCCAGGACACCCTGCTGGCTTCCCAGCGGCCCCGACCAGCCGCCGACCCCAGGTCCGTTGCTGCTTTCCTGTCGGCCCTCGGGAAGGCGCCCCCGAGCCCTGAGGCTGAGGCTTCCCACTCGCTCACCCGCGGGCGCTCTGCCGGAGGGAAGACCTCCCCTCCCTCCCTCCTGCCTGCCTGCCTCTCGTTTTCTTTCTCATTTCACTATTTTCTTCCCAAAGAATTAGTTTTCCGATGACCCCACACTCTCAGGTACGTTTTTACTTGAAATGTCACAACCACGACCGGCACCCTTTTTGTTCAAACTGAGTCAAATCTGTCCCGTGGGTACCCCTGCAGGCGCTCCCGCGGCCCCCAATCTCGGGGCCCTGGTCACCTCCCTGGGCCGGGGCACACGGCCTCTCCCCTCCGGGTGGCTTCTGGGATGTCCCCAGCCGAGGCGCCCGTGTGGTCTGCACTATCTGTGGGTGAAGCAGGGAGGCCCGTCCCCGGCGCATCTGGCCCCTTGGGGGAAGCCGACGTCCCCTTTCACCAACGGCGTGAGGGCCCCGTGCGATGCGCGTCTTGGTCCTGCTCACTGAACCGTAGGACGGGAACCGCACGGCCCAGACCCCAGGCCGGACCCCCTGGGTGTCCTCCCTGGACGAAGCTCACCTGTGGGTCTGTGACCTCCGTGGGTGTCCGTGGGCCTCACCAGTCTGTCCCCAGGTGTGTTCAGCGGGACTTGGGGTTCCCGTGACTCAGCGTCCTTAGCAGCCAGCGGGGAGACCCCTTGTCTGGGGCCTGAGCCGGCGAACCCCCCTTCCCGTCCCTTGTGCGCAGACGCGGACCCCGTTCCTCGCGGCCTTCCTCGGATCCTGCCTGACTCTCTGGCCTGTGCTGGCCTGTTCTGTGCTTGGCGCCCGGGGGTTGCCAAGCCGGCAGGATAGGGTCACGGAGCCAGGCCTCGGGCTGGGTGCGGCTCGGAGGCCATGCTGGCCCAGGAGCTGGCCCTGTGGCACGCCGCATCCACCAGAACTGGCCCCCCCGGGGGCTGCGGTGCCAGGAGACCCCGATGCGAAGGGGGCCCGGTGCGTTCACGGCCAGGCAGCGCGCGGTCGGCCCAGCCGCTAGGAGCCTTCGCAGGGAGGCCGTGTGCTCCCAGGCGAGGGGTGGCCGACGGCAGGGGTCAGAATGTGGGTCCAGGGCTGGGCTCCCGGGGGACAGCACGTGGGGGCCGCTCCACACGGACCGGGACTTGCAAACAGCCTCGCGCACAGACAGCTGACCGGTGGACGTTCTCGGGGCGGAACGGGACGTGCTGAGCAGCCGGGAGGGCGGTTCCGCGGCTCCCAGTCCTGGGGGGGGCGCTTGGGATCCCCCATTCGTGACTCATCTCATCGGCCCGGGTTTTGCTGAGCGCCTCCCACGTCCAGCGCCAGACCGGAACCGCGACCGCCCCAGCAGAGACCGGACGGCGCCCTGGACCCCGCACACCGTCAGCAGAGCCCGCCAAGAGCGGGGGTCCTCACCGGGCGTGCGGGCTGTGTGCGCGGTGTGAGCGCCGGCCCGCAGAGCTTGTGCGCGGGCCCGGGAGCACGGGGACTGAAGAGCGCCCAGGGGCCCGGGGGGCGCCCACACTCACAGGCACCTGCCCTGCCCGGAGTCCCATCGCAGGACTGGGCCGCCTCCCCCGGGCTGCGACTACGGGAAGGACGTGGGGGGGACGGCGCCGGTGTGGCGTGAGGGGGCGGGGCGTGGGGGAAGGAGCGGAGGCGGGAGCCGGCGTGGCGCGGGGAGGGCTGGAGGGCGGGCCGGCGTGGTGTGGGGAGGGCTGGAGGGGCGGGGCCGGCGGGCGCGGGGAGGGCTGGAGGGGGCGGGGCCGGCGTGGTGTGGGGAGGGCGTGGAGGGGGCGGGGCGGGGAGGACGTGGAGGGGCGGCCGGCGGGGCGTGGGGGGAGGGCTGGAGGGGGCGGGGCCTGCGGGGCTGGGAGGGCTGGAGGGGCAGGGCCGGCGGGGTCGCCGGGAGGGCGTGGAGGGGCGGGGCCGGCGGGCGTGAGGGAGGACGCGAGGGGGCGGGACAGGAGTTGATGAGGCTATCGAGGGGCCATAGGGCGCTCATACAGAACTGACCTGGGAAGGGCGTCAGGTGGGGGCGGGGCGTCGAGGGGGTTGGGGTGGGCGCGGGGCGGGCATGTGGAACCGGCCTGGGGCGGGCAGGGGGCGCTGTGCAGCGGGCATGGGAGGCGGGAGTGGGGACATCAGGCTGTCCGTCCGGGGCAGTTCTGAGCACCCATCCGCCCAAGGCCACCTGCCGCTACTCCTGGCTGCTGGGTGTCCCCGGAAGCTCCGGGAGGGAGGCGGGGCACTGACAGTGGGGGGCGCTTGGGGCTCAGTAGGGAGTGGGGGTAACGAAGTGTGTTCTAATGGAAATCTGAATTTTAAGCTGTAGGAATTCATTGGAAATCAAAGGCAGATTGATCGGATACCATCTAAACGACCCAGAGAAGTAAAGATAGAAAAGACCATCGAGCCCTCCAGCGGGCCAACGGCAAACAGGCCGTCTCAGTTACACTGTGTGTTTTTTTTAATTTTTAATGTTTATTCTTGAGAGAGAGAGAGCGCGTGAGCAGGGGAGGGGCAGAGAGAGGGGGAGACCCAGAATCCGAAGCAGCTCCAGGCTCTGGCTGTCAGCACAGAGCCCACTCGGGGCTCGAACTCCCGAACCCTGAGATCGTGACCTGAGCCGCAGTGGTCGCTTAGCCGACGGAGCCCCCAGGCGCCGCTCAGTTACGCTGTTGAAGGGAGCGCAGGAGCGAGGTCTGAGGCCGTCAGAGTCTGCGGCTGGGGTTCTGGTTGTGGTGTCAGCCGAGGCCTGCCGAAGCGGGGCAGGGTCCAGGCTTGCGGGGACGGTGCTCCCAGGGTCCCGAGCTGGACCCCGGGTCCCCCTCATTAGCAGCTGGTGCCTCTTCCGCCACGGCCTTGGCGGAACTTCTGACCCTCCGGCCGTGGCTTGGCCTGCGGGCCCTGCAAGTGTCACTGGGCCCGGGTCCCCGGGAGTCTGGGGGCCTCCTCAGCCTGCCCGCCTGGGGCGAGTCCCAGGTCTGCGCTTCCCGGCGTGTACGGCAGTCATCACCTACGTGTGCCTCGGTGTCCTTCCCTGGGAAACGGGAACCCGGGGGGAGCGCAGCGATGCGGGTCCTGCTCCAGGAGAGAGGCTGGTGATGGGGTGCAGCAGACGCGCGGCCACCGTGCCCAGTCCTGGTGAACGCGTGGCTCCCATCCCCCCGTGGGCACCTGGTGGGTCCTGTTACCTTGATGTGACAGCGCGGGGGTAAACTGAGGCACCCTGGGCTGCGAGCACAAGGACACAGGAAGAGAGGTGGGTGCATACCAGAGCCGTCAGTGCACCGCGTCGGCGGGACAGAGCCGCAGCCCGGGGGCTCCAACCGCACACGTTCGTGTCCCCTCAGCTCTGGGGCCCGAAGTGCAGGGTCCAGGTGTGGGCAGGGCTATGTCCTCCCGAGGCCCGTCCTGCTGTGTAGACGCCGTCCTCTCTCCGTGTCCCCACGTGGTCGTCCCCTGGGTCTGCGCCCCTCTCCTGAGGGCCCACCCTCAGGACCTCACCGTTGGAAGGCCCCGTCTCCACCCACGGTCACGCTGAGGTCCGGGGGTGAGGCTCCGACGCGTGCATCCGGGGCGCAGTGGGCCCGGGGCTGTGGGGAGCACGTCAGGTGCGGCTCCAGCCTGGCGCCGCCGAAGGCCGTGGGCAGGGCCGGGCTCCGCTGTCTGCTCCCTCGCCCGGGCCGCATGGCCACCACCCGTCTCTCCCGGCCTGCAGGGTGCGCGCCGCCTGTGTGCACGGGCCTGTCTGTCCTCTGTCACGGCCTCCGAGTGGCTTGATCTTGGGCGTCTGCACACAAGGCGCCCCAGGCCTGCACGGCCCAGGTGGCGGCAGAGAGCCGGTGGGTGGGGCCGCAGCGCGGATGTCCCGCGGTCCAGCTGGGTGACCGTCCGAGCCTGGGCCCCGCCGGTGAGACGCTGCTGCCTTCGCGTTCTGTGCCCTCCCGTGACGGGGCCAGGTGGGCACGAGCTGGGAGGGCACGGAGCCTCCCATCGGAGAACGTGCGCAGTGCCTGTGGGTGAGGGGTCCTGAGAAGGCGCGGCCCCTTGTCCCCCGCTCCTGCCCTGGGGGAGGGGCTCTGACCCCGGGAGGCCGCTTCCTGGTGTTCCATGAGGGGCGGGGGGGACAGCCTGGTGACATGCCTCAGGGCGTGGCATTCCTCAGAAGATGCTAAGCCTCACCCCCAAGCCTCTCTAACGACTACGATGGTGCCGAGTCCCTGTGCCCCCTCGGGGCGCCGAGTTCCCTTCAGGGAACCCCCCCTGCACCAAGTGAGGCCGCTCTGAAGCCCGGGAAATTCTGGCTGCAGGACAACGCCGTTTTGTTCACTTAAAAATGGCCAGGACGGTAAATTCTACCCCATGCGTGGTTTGCACACAAGAAGACCTGGAAAAGCAGCGACGGGGGGGAGGGGGGCACGTCCTGAGGAAGCCCCCTGCCCCCGGGCGCCGCGGGAGGGCTGCTGGGCCTCGGACCCTTTCCTGACTGGCCCCCCGCCCCTCACCCCGGACTCCACGTGCCACTTGGTCTGTGACTGGGGCCCCTCTTGCTCCCGGAAACTGTTTTATGCCCACGTGTGCTGACGTGGTGACTCCGTCTCCCCTGGAAGGGGCTCCCTGGTGCCAGGAGCCCCATCTGCCTTGTTCCTTATTTTTGGCCCCGCGCCTGGCTAAGGGGGGGCACCTAATGCCGCTTGTTGAATGAATAAATGCAGGCGTGGAGTTAGGGACTGAACGCCTAGCGGCAGGGGTGGGTGGAGCCCGGGATCTCACAGGAAGGGGTTTGGCCACTGCACTTGCCCACGTGATGCTGGGGGGACGCCTGTGAGCATCCGTGTCCCCAGGGAGTTGACCGCTCAGGGCGAGAAGGGACGAGCAAACCAAACCGTGGACACACAAGGGGGAAAGTGAGTCCTCGCGGGGGCAGTTGCACCATGTGGCACCGGTGCGTGCGGTGACGGAGCCCCAGGCCCGGCTCTGATGGGGGGGCCACTCAGGAGGTCTGTGTGGTCACCAGGAGCACGGCTGAGGCCCGGGGCTCTCAACCTCAGTGCCGTCCGGGGTGAGGGTGATGACCGGGGCAGGGGTGGCACGGAGTTATGCTTTCTTTATCCCGAATGCTCTGACTTCCTCCTCGACGCTGTTCCTGGTGGAGACGCAGTGGGGTGGCCCCTGAGCTGCGGACCCGTGAGTTCCCACTGCAGACGGGGCCCGGGTGCCGGGCTGGGTGCCTCCAGTGCGTGCAATGCCCCGGGCTGAAGCCGCTGCCGTGGCCCTGATCCGGCGTCAGGGCCCCTCTCCCGGGAGGCCGAGCCCGCTCTGGCAGCAGGTGGTGGGAACAGGCTCCGTGCTCCCTGCTCACAGCCTGGCGCTGCGGGACTTCAGTTCGCATCCCGGGGTGAGGGGGGGCGGGGGGCTTCCAGACCACCCCCCCGATGACGACCTCTCCCTCATCTCTGAGAAGCCTTCTCACCTGTAGCACGTGGGGTGTGTGTGTGCAGCGGTGCCTTCCCCCTGGACGTTGGTGGGGCTGGGGCCCTCAGCACCCAGCTGGGGAGCCAGGGGTGAGCTGCTTCCACGGCCTGTGTCCCTCCGGGCATGCAGTCGGTGCGCAGGGCTGGGCTGCCTGGGGTGCCGAGCTGGGAGGCCAGATGCCACCCTGTGGCGGGAGGGATGGACGGTAAGAAGACGCACATGGGGACCACCTGGAGGGGAGGGTGCGAGCTCCGTCTGGTTTGTGTTGGCGTCTGCCTTCCCTGGGCCACGGCAGCCATGCAGCCACGGCACCCAGCAGGGTGCCATCCTGGAGCGGGCAACGGCCTGAACTCGGGCGAGCAGGGGTGCGGGCAGGGGTGCGGGGAGATCCCGAGAGGCGGCACTCTCCGGGAGGGTCCCCTCCACATGCTGTGAGGTCTCTGGGGAAGGAGCACGGTGCCCGCAGTGACAGGGGGCTGCAGGCTGTGGTGCCCTCCCAGCCCCTGCCCAATTAATGGATCGAAACACCAAGAGAGCGCACATTAAATAAACTCATAAAATCCCCAAGCCTCAAACCTTGCTGAGCTTCCGAAGTGACTCACGTAGCAAATAAAAGTCTGAAATTATTGAAAACCTTTTAAGGAGATTACTCTGGGGACCAGGTCAGACCAGTTGGGCTCTCTCTAAAGATATTACCACTTTTTTTTTCTTACATCGCGGTTTTTAATAAGAAAACATTTGGCACCATTCCCCACCCCCAACTGAGCTCATCATGTTAGATCACACTGAAATGGAATGCTGATTTTTAAATAGTTTACCAAACAGCTGAAAGACAGACATGTGCTTTTCACAGTGCGGAGCTGCCCAGCTCCCCAGGGGAGCCCCTCGTGGCGACACGGCCCCCACAGCCCGTCCCCGTGTCCACACCAGCCCCAAATGGGGACCAGCCCACCCACACGGCCCCAGGTCTTAGCCGAGAACCACACACATTCAGGCAGAAACGCCTCAGTGGCTCCGTGGAGGGGTGACGGGAGCCCCTTGCTGACCCCGGGGCCAGTGGGGCCAGGCCCACAGTGGGCTCAGGGCTACAGGGACCCTGTGGTGTCAGCCATGGGAGCCATGGGGCCCCAGGCCCAGAGCAGGGCTGAGCCCCACATACAGGGGGTCCGAGCCTGACCTGCTGCTGGCAGGGGGGTCCAGGGGGGCTCCTGGGAGGGGAGACACCTGTGATTGGCACGCCTGACCCCAGGCCCCCCCTCCATGCTGAGATCTGGGTATCGGGGTTCATTCAGGCCATCAGATGGGACTTCTGTGGCCCCACAGGTGGCTTCCAGCCTTTGAGATAAGGAGGCAGGAGGGAGCACCTCTGTGCCCACAGGTGAGTGACCTGGTGACCTGGGTCCCCCCCCCCCGCTCTCACCTCCCCCAGCTGAGATGGGTGGGGATGGCGGTGGGGACACTCACGGGGATGCTGTGGTTCAGGGGAGGGGCTGTCCTCCGAGTCACAGACGGCCTGTCCTGGGAAGCCGGTGGGAGAGGCCACGGCACCTGGTACACGTGTGGGGCCTCCTCCCCCGGGAAACTGCCCCGGGCTGACCTCCAGCCCCTTGCTGCCGCTCAGCCACGTCTCAGTGACCGGACAGAGGGAAGCCGGGTGGGAGAGGACGGTCAAGGTCAGGACTTCTGGAGTTTGGGGGCCCAGATGTCTGGAGCGTGGCTCTGCTCGGGGTGAAGAATGCACAGTGTGGGGAGGGGGTGGCCCGGCCGCCAGAACCAGGCAGGGATCCCCTGGGGGCTGTGGGAGGTCGCCCCCATGACGGCCACACCTCAGCCCTCCCTCCTCAGCAGCCCTCAAGCCCCCACCCCCAGGCCCCCCGTCCCCCAGCTACTCATAGATGCAAGGACTCAGGGGAGCAGGCTGGGCTGGGACAGGCTCAGGGGCCCCCTCGGAGAAGCCCGCCGGCCTGGGCGGATCAGCCTGTGTGCTGGCCTCGCCGCGGGGTTCGTCACGGCCCCTCTGGCCACCCCACGTGCTCCCACATGGTCTTCGGATTCCGTGCCCCCCATCAGAGGATGGGGGTGATGGCTGTGGTGGGCGTGGCGTGTAGACATCGGGGGGTTTCCTGGGCTGAGGGCAGCTGGTGTCCTCGATTTGGATTCACACGAGCCTGCACCGCGGTGTAGCCCGTGGCAGCATGTGGCCTGTGCCACTTCTGGCTTGCTCCCACAGGGAAGCCCCGCCACGCGCCGTGGCCGCTCCACGGGGCAGGGTCCCGGCAGGGCGGGGATCCGAGGACAGGTGGGGGCATGCCCCCCAAGCGTGCCAGCCCCTGCTTGCCGAGTCCGACCTCCCGAACGCCGTGCTGGAAGCTTCCTGTCTCCTGTGTGTTTACACGATTCTGCTCACACTGTCCTTCCTACAAACAGGGAGTCAGGGCTGCGTCCACACCTGCCTCTGGAGACGACTTATTTACCGACGTGACGCCCGGGTGCAGGGGCCACGAGGTGAGGAGGAAGGAAGCAGGCACCCGTCGCACCTGCACCGCCCGCCACATGAGTGTCCCTGCAGCCGAGCCACCAGATGAACCCCAAGTGTAAGTGAAGGTCGGAGAGGGGGAGGCAGGTGGTGTCCATGGGGGGGTGTCCACATAACGGGGGCGTCTACGGGCACCAGTGACCTCACCTGAGTGGCTAATGAGGTGGGAGAGAAAGATGGGGGAGGGGAGGGAAGGGAGGGGGGTGGAGGAGGAGGGGTAGAGGGAGAAGGAGGAGGGGAAGGGGAGAGGAGTGGAGGGGAGGGAAGGAAGGGGACAAAAGGAGGGGGTACAAGGAGGGGAAAGAGGGGAGGGGGAGAAGGGGGAGAAGGAGAAGGGGGAGGAGGGGAGGGGGAGTGGAGGAGAGGGAGGGAAGGAGGAAGGAGGGAGCAGGGAGGGGAGGGAAGGGGGAGGGAGAGGAGGAGGGGAGGGAGGGAAGGGGAGGGTGGGGAGGAGGGGAGGGAAGGGGGAGGGCGGGGAGGAGGGGAGGGAAGGGGGAGGGAGGGGAGGAGGGGAGGGAGGAAGGGGGAGGGGGAGGAGGGGAGGGAAGAGGGAGGGAGGGGAGAGGGAGGGAAGAGGGAGGGAGGGAGGAGGGGAAGGTAGGGAAAGGGGGAGGGGGAGGGGGAGGGGAGGAGGGGAGGGAAGGAGGGATGGAGGAGGGGTGAGGGGAGGAGGGGGAGGGGAGGGGAAGGAGTGAGGGGAGGAGGGGAGGGGAGGGAAGGAGTGAGGGGAGAAGGGGAGGGAAGGAGGGGTGAAGGGAGGAGGGGGAGAAGGAGACAGAAAACACCCGATGTTGGCCAACACCTGTAACCAGCAGGGCCCTCGGGTGGCGCGGGGGGTGCAGGTGGTTAGCGCCGCTCGGACCCTTCAGATCCTCCGAGGAGACCCAGGACGGGGTCTGGGGTGTGAGCAGGAGAAAGGCAGAGATGTGTGCGCCAGAAGGTTCCACTACACTCCCGGAATTGCCTCCGGCTGGGCTGGGAAGCCCGAGGCCACCTGGGGGGGTGCACGGGGTGCACGGGGTTGGCTCCTGGTCACACTCTTTCGGTCGCTGCAGCCCCCCACCGGGCAGGCGCCTCGTGGGCGCACCCTGAGCGGCCCCAGCACCCGCATACGCGGCGCCGACGATGACGGGGTGTGGCTGGAGCCGGGGTGACGTGGCCGTGGGCCCAGACGCCGGGAGGCGAGAGGTTTCCTCGTGAGCAGGACTTCCCGAGTGTGTGAGAACGCGGAGCAACATGTCTGCGGTATTTGCACGCTCCTGAGTGTACACCGTTCTTTAGCAAAACGTGCAAAACCTTTTGTCTGAATTTGAACCCAGACGAGGACCAGGCGGCTTGCTCTGCCAGCGGGAGGTCAGCAAACGTCCCCCGTGGGATGGCGCGGGGGCGAGGCCGCGGCCCCTCCTGCAGCCCCGCCTCGCCCTGAGGACACCCCTGGGCCCGTCGATGGCGCGG